>FAPY01039735.1:289-12120 GCA_900067975.1 Heliconius heurippa
TTGACCGTACTGTACAGACATTTTAAAGCCTCGTTAGCGACAAATCCTTGAGATGAGCAGCTCGAAGAAAAAATTAACTACTTAATCTCGTAATGTTCGAGTAATAAAAGGCGTTATTATTAGAACGCGGATAGCTATTTAAGTTGGGGGGGCTCCTAGACTATTAAATAACTTTAGTGTTCACGCGAAACATAAAAGAGCTATACCATAAAACTTTTCTTACAGCTTCCCAAAGTATTAATTTTTGCGCCGAACTCTGCCCTAACTTGTTTCTACTGAGTTGGGCGATTAAAACTTTTCGAACCCCTTCCCTTCGACTTTGATACCGAAGCCCTGTCGAAAACGGGTCAAGACTTATACAAAAAGACGGGCGTTTAAAATCCAATTAGGTGCTTTTAAAGGTTTCCTCATAAAAAAGATGCTTCAAAGGATCGGTAATTAATCGAATACCTGATTGGGCCCCGAGATCGTCGGTGAAATACTAATGAATTGAAAATTGTTCTTGAGAACTATTTATACTATTTCCTATAGTATGTAACTTTTATTTTAATACAATAAACGAGTATGTTTTTAACCATTTAATAATTATTATTATTTACACTGTAATTTGACAGTCGTGAATAATGCTTACATTACAGTGTAAATATTATATAGTTACTTAAGATATTGTCCAAATGTAACAAATAAAATAGCTCAAATGAGTGTAACTTAATAAATGATATTGATTATAGTTATAATGTGAAGCTACAACTATAACCAAACAAATGTAAAATGTAAGTAAAAAGTAAAAACCACCGACGACATGAAACAAATCGACGCCCGTATCTAAAGAGCAGCATGCAATCGATATACGATCAAGCAGAGCCGGTTGGTTAGTGGGTGTGGGTGCGTGCGGATGTGGTGTCCGCGCTCGTAGCTCATACTATTTGAAGAGAGCTATCGACCAACGTGTGGTGGGGACGTGGGGTGACGTTATATCATTAGTAAACATTTTTCAAATAAACACTTGGAGATTATAAGGACGGAATTTACTTTAAATTTATTTAAAGTTTATTTATATAATGATGGCACGGTCAAAACGCCATAACTGAAAAACTCAGTTAAATAATATTATTGGCATTACATTCGAATTAATAATAACAAAAGGTATGAGATTTAATAAAAAAGACAAAAAGAAACCACTTTACCAATGTGTCAGATATCAGACTACAGCATGTCACGTGGCCTTAATCAATCTTCAATGCATTACGTATTAGAGAATGCAGCTGCTCTTCACATCAGATAATTACTCACAGTTTTGATGCAATAATGTATTATAATATTTTTTATAGCTTCGTGCTGTATGCCGCATATGCAGGGTAGAGGGTTCCGCCCAATTTTAGGAACTTCTCGCTTGCTTTGTATTGTTACCATAGTGAGGAAATGAAGATAGTTCATCCACCGAGTGGAAATCGAGTGGGGCATCCATCGCGTTTACAGTCACACGCTGTTCCTTTGCGGCACGACACAGCCACTAATATGATAACGTATGCCCTATGTGATACAAGATTTAAGCGCTTTTATACTTTTAGACACAAATTCTGTTTCATTAACATTTTATATCACACAATATATTAACAGTATAAGAGAAAAAAATACACAAGTCAATCTTATGTACCGTGTAATCTTGTTTTGCAATAAATAATTCCTTTAATACACGATCAAATACATTTATTATAAAAAAATGTTTTCTTTTGTAATTGGAAGACATTTACTATACGCTGAACATATAATTCCAACCAACCACAGCGTCTATTAGAAAATATATAAATCAAAGTAAAGGTAATCGATAGTCAATCAAGCGGTTGAGCCGGTTCGCAACAGTGTGTGCGTAAACGGATGTCGTGTCGTACGTAAACACACGCGCACACACATGCACACTATTCACCGAGGCGGCCATGCGTGTGAAATCGTGACGGTTTCAAGTCAAACATTTTTCTATGATCTAAAAATATACATTTTATTATTTGCATTGTAGCTATTATTTATTTAAAAAAGCTTTAGCGCCTAGTGTTAACGACACTCCGGCCATTTTCCGTTCAATATTCGCAACGTTGCGTGTTGAGTGGCGGAACTAAACGCCATGTAACACCAAAGCGAGGAAATGAAAATAATTTAAATGTTATTAGATTCATGTGTTACTACCCCAAGAAGATCTCAACAAACTCGAATTAAACCTATTAAAGAGGTAAAACTTTATTAATACATAATTCAACACTTTTCATGTTCGCGAAGTTTAACAAGAAACATAATACGATAACAAAAAATACTAAGCAAATGTTAATTTATGTGCAAGTTGTGTGAATTATAATGTACATGCATAATTAATATTTCCCAAAGAACGTACAAGAACGAACGAACGATGGCTCGGCAGTATTCGAATTCCATACCCAATTATCTGTTGGAGTCATCAAAACTGTTCCACAATGGCGAAGACGTAGACTGTGCAAATATTCTTTTGAATAACATTATACGGAGTATGATTATTTATAGCTTTGACGCATGTCTATCGCGGTCACGGTCGTTTAAACATAACGAAAATGCTTGCTATTTTATTAAAGAAATACATGTTTTATCTACTTTTTTATGTTAATTTTGCATAATCGAACGTGCTAATAGAGGCATGACCAACTCGGTGTGAACAAGTAACATTTACAGTATTCAAATAGATATTAATTCCTATAGTTTTTTATATTGTTTAACCACTTTAAATATTATTCTATCTGTGGAATATGTAATTACAGCATTATCGTTTCTAAGAAGTGTCCACTTAATAAAACAGGCCATATACGTATCATAATTTGAGTTAATAACGATAATGAGCATTTGCTTATAAGATAATAATTTTTTAGTATTTGTAGAAATTGAAGTATCGTCAACCCTATTTATGGTACATAAGTAACAGAACAAGTTTCTACGTAATATATCGCTAGGTATATAGACTATAGACGGTGCGAGTTGGTTCTTCTGTCGCTATAGTATAGCGACGACTAGCGCCTAGCGAGCAGGGAGATAGGTCGAGGCGAGCCGCGTCTTTGTTTACGACGTAGCTAGCCGCGAACATACTGCATAGTGCACTTAGAACAGTGAAGAATAGATGTGACATCATGTACTTGTATTTTGAGATATGTTCATATCTTATAAATAATTGCATAAACTCATTCAACTGCCTGTTAATCAGATACATCAATCAGCATTTAAATTATATTTTTTTAATGATTATATGAAATTGGATTCAGTTTATCAACACAATTAACAAATAATTACATACAAACACAGTGAAAAGGCAGCTTTATCATCAAAAGTATCATTATACTAATTTAGTCTAGGTTGTCTGGAAGGAACCTTCCAGACAACCTAAACTAAATTAGTATACTTCTATTCTAGTTCTATCACGAATGCACTGTCTAGAGTGTAGATATGTGGTGTATATGGCAGTGTTGACATGTTTTGTTCTTTTATATTACATTAGAATAAAATAATTGGAAATCTTTTAGGTTTGGAATAATGACTCAGACACTCATATCAACATGAATTGAATATTTTTATACTTCTGTTCTTCAAAAGATAAAGCAGAAACCTTGTGGAATCACTTTTTCTCAGGATGTTTTGGAGGTATGTATGACATTTGCAACATAATCATAACCCATAAAGTATTTTTCATATTTTAATTATGAAATTTAATAAATGAGAGCTTACAATACAAATAATTAAAATAATTAAAATTCCCTAGAAATTGGTCATTTATTAGCATATCACAAGAAAAAACGATTACAAAGATAAACTTACATATTTTGTAGTTAAATTTATACACAATCAGTACATACAATGGAAGCACACAGTGAATGGAAGTCGAAAGTATGACTTATTATTAATTTATAATTATGAAATTGATATAGTCCTCAATGGTTATCCTTTGAGGATGAGTATGAGATGTACTTATGTACAACTCGTACTTAATCTATATGTTTGTAACAAACTACCATGTGTGACAAATATATATTTATATGCAATTATAAATTGTTATGAAATAAATTTCCAATTAAAAAAAAATGAAACAATAAGCTTCAAAACTTTAAGTTTTAGCAAAAAAATTATCTTCAAAAGCAAACTTATTCACTCTAAGAACCCAAAAGCATTGTTCCTACCCCAAAAGAAATTTCAATCAAGAAATTAATGAAAGCTGAAAAGAATTCCAAAGCAAAGCCTCACAACTCAAAACAAATACAAAAGCTAAATAGGTAAATAATGAAAAGCAAAACTTTCAAATGAAATCTCATTCAAAGTTTTTACCCAATACAAAGTTAGTTGTGAGTTTCTACTAATTTAACTTTTGTAAGAGACATGAGAAACAATATTAGTACTAAGAAAGTATTTAATAGTTTAATCACTTTGGATCATCAAACATTTAACATTAAGTTTAACAAAAAAATAGTTCAGTTGTTGTGATATTGAGTTATATACATCTATTTGTGACGGACATACGTAATGCAAATTTTAGACCTATGTGATCATAAATAACGTTGTCAGAAGTAAAACAAATTAAAATGGGACACACCAGCTATCAAACAAAATAAGATCATCAAAATTGGTTCACCGAGTCAAAAGTTCTGAGGTAACAAACTACTGCTGTATCTAGTACACTATCGACATTATTATTTTATAAAGCATCTGTCATCAACATAAAGTAATGTTGATAGTTAGATTAATTATAGGTAATATCTTGATTTTAAAAAAATATGGCACTTTTCTATTTAGCAAAGATATATGTATACTGTGTGGCAAGGTTTGAATTGATTGTGCAGAACTTTATTTATAACTTAATTATTATACAATTTTCCTCAATTTAGTTAGCAATCAACACAACATTTATCTCTCATACACTTGTGTGTATAATCTATTTCTCAATAAAAGGTTATCTGGGTAGTTTTTATACAGCTCATTCAATACAATGAATATTTATATAGTGGAATTTTTATAACAAGAATTATGTATAAGTATTCCAACCAAAATAATTCTATTAGAATTAAGTGAATAGTTAACATTTTTTTTAATTTAAGTATGTAAAGCATCATGCATATATGTGAAAACCAATAGAAATATGTGTATAATATAATTATCTTAATTTATTATAAATATTAGATTATTTTAGCATAATATTCACTAACTCACATGAATTAGGTTTATAAGAATTTAGTTAAGTGTATTTTACACAATATTTATATATAGAAAGATAAGTTTTAACTAAAAGCTTAATTATAATGTATCAACTTTCTACTACAAGTAGGTCAGCGTCCCAACGTCAATCAGTTAAAAGCCGCGTGGATACTATCATTCATTTCCACTAGAGATATTTGGAAGATTGAAATACTTCATTACGTATCAGTTTTGTATAATGTAACTTATTATGCGATGTTATGCACCGCATTTTAACCATTTGGTAAAGAAGACACTGCGTCATACTATTACCACTTCGATGACGCTATCAGAATATCATAAGTTTGATACCATAACAAACTTTTTCATAATCTTGTAACGATACATTTTTAATGACTGAAAGCATATATTTTTCTTACAAATAAGTAAAAACTTACCTGGTATACGCCGAATCCAACAACAAAGAGTAACCAGCCACGCGCTTCAATTACTGTGCACTCACAAATCACGAAAGCACTAGGTACAGTAGCAAAATTATAACACTATAATGATTTGTTTCGCCTGTAGTCAGTTTAGATTATGAATTTAACGAAGTTTTCCAGTTTTTTCACGCGATAAACACTTAGCCGGGAAAGCAAACCCTGAATCACCGCCAGCTACGTACAAAATGGCGGATTCGCGTAACGAAAGTGACGCGGTGACGCGCCGACAAGTCATAGACAATAAAAAGCTTGTATATCTATGGTTCTGAAATTTATCCAAGTTCAAAATATTTACTTTATTAAAATAAATATATAATTAATAATATGTGTTAAGTAAGTAAATGACAAATTATCAAATAATTTAACATAGTAATATGTTAATTAGAAAATTTCATGAAGTATTGGTTTATAAATGCTAAAACTTTTCACATCCGATATATGTCTTATTAATTATTATTTATTTTGAAATAATCCAGAATATCAACAAATATATTTTAAATTATAAGTTTAAATTATATTTATAATTTATACAGATAATTATAATCGAATGACCCACGTATTCTTAAATTTCTTGACGGAAATCGGGTCTGAAAACTGAGTTCCTTGCTTAGTTTTAGATATTTCTCCTTTTTTCTAAAGGAACTAAAATTTTTATCGACTATCGTGTTGCATAGTTAACAAAAAGTTCTACAAGTATTGTAAAACATTGTCAGTTTTTTGTTATGGTTCTTATATCGTAATTTGTAGACGTAGTCTACAGCAACACCCAATCAGCTGAGTTTTGTTTTCATTATTAAAGGTGTTCGTGTCCAAGGCGTGTACCCATTTTTATTCTGAGAACTGACTAAAAATACCTGCAATGAACGAAATAAAATCTCTAGAACACGCTACTTTGAAGGTAAGACTCAAAAATGTTTCTTAAATAAATTACTAAAATATATTTGTATTTTATTGCAGAAAACACTTTACATTATTTCTTTATCACTTAATTAGCAACTTACTTTTAATTCTAAAAAATATTCTTATTTATCTATTCTTTTATCTATAGTAAATGTATTAAATTTAAAAGTTTAATACGTTTCTGTATCACACAATAACGTTAGCCATATTGTTTATTATTGTTAATCACGTCATTAAATGATTTTGTTCTTTTTATTGCCCTATTCTTAATCTAATAATTAATAAATAAGGGACGAAAGTAGTAATTTTGAGTTCCCTTATGTATATTTTTTTTCTAATATTTTTATGTATAAATCTGAAAGAAAAATAACATATATTTTTTACTACGATTGTAGGTGCCATATGAAATATTTAATAAGAGGTACAGAAATGCTCAGAGGGTGTTAGACGTTGAAGCTAGGCAAGTGGCTTCTGCTGTAAGTGATATTGACTCTGCTACTAAGAAAGGTGCTACTGCTACTGAAATAGATAATTTTCTTGGTGGAGTGGTAAGAATTACATAAATAAATATTTATAATTTTTAAGTAGCTGTAAAACCAATACTAGCAAGGTAAACTTATTAGCTATTATTATAGGTTCTTTGATTATGGCGTTCAAAACCTACTATACTGTTTAAAAATGCAAGCTCAGTTTCATGCCAGCCTTACCTCTACCTTTGTTGATTTAGCAATACGAAAGTGCTTGCAAAAGTCTATTTGGATAGAATATTTTGATTTTGAACATGGTAAGTATTATGCGGTAAAAAAAGATCTTGCATAGTTAGAATGTTAGACATAGGGAAACTACATTTAAAACACCTTATTCCTCACTATCCAAATAAATTTCAAGTCTTATAGTGTATGGCTCGTATAGAGTTGATATAAACCACACTATTAGCGAGTAAAGCTTATTGAGTTAGTTACAAAGTTTAAGTTGGATGCTAATCCTCGGTGAGAGCCGCCCCTCAAATGTGTTTTAATTGTACAAATAATTGATTTAAATATATTTCGATCTAATGCCATCATAAACGAGGTGGGGTTGTCAGCTATATAGAAATCTGTATGTAAACCGTGCATATTGAATGGAGTAACTCAACACTGAGCTGTGTCTAACATAGCAAGGAAATGAAAATAATTTAATATAGGCAAAAAATATATATATGTTTTAAGTAAATTGATCAAACACATGTCACATAATGTGAATAGATTGCACCATCATTCTAGAATATACTCTTATTATATAGGAGATTATCAAAACTTGTGCTAAGTGTTAAAATAATATAACAAACAATGTTTTTCTAAGATTATTTAAACTTAAATAATCTTCTATAGGTAGAAAAGCTGACTACAATGAAGCGTAAAGCATCAGAAGCAATAACGGAGGAAGTTCAAGCTGCTTTTGTCTGTAAGAAACGTTTGGAACATCTGAAAGAACAAGCTGGTGCTCTTGCTGATGCAAATGCACCTCAATCAAAGGTATTTATGTAGGACATTGCTGAATTAGAAGAGTAACTCCTGTTAATCCTTATTAACAGGAGTTAGGTTATCGTGATTATTACACATTTAAAATAAAATTCTTTAACTCTATTAATCGCATATATGTAGTATTTAACAGTTTTGAAAACCTGGCGTTTTGAACATTTCACAGTAGTCCGTTGTCACAGGTAGACTGAGGTGGCATCCATCTGTTAGTTGACACAATTATTGCAGCGCCCTCCAGGCGAACACAATACAATTTCATATGTATGTTTAAATAGGTTTTCGGACTATTTGGTGCCCCTTTACGAGCGGCGCCCGCGGTATGATGGGGGTCATGGGGGGGAGGCCCTTCCCCTTCACTACGCCACTCTTTCAACATTTTCTTATAGATTGACAGGCCCCTTATAGGGCCCTATTGGGCCCATAGGTTCCTCTGCTTACCTACATTGTAAAAAAAATCTCTTGATAATTTCCAGACGCAAATGAACCAGTGGCGTAAAGTCAGGTTGGATAGGATGCTTGTGGATTACTTCCTTCGCAACGGCTATTATGATTCTGCCAATAAGTTGGCAGATGCTCGTAATCTAAGAGATTTGACTAATGTCGGTGAGTTTCTGACTGTTTTATTATTTTTATTAACAGTTATGAAATAAGATATAAGAAGTCAATGAAGTGACCATTATTTAAGATTTCTAATCAACAAAAATATTATATCTCACGTTGTCGCATTCTCTCTTGCCAAATGGTCATTCTTAGCAATAATCTTAGTGTAGCGAAAATTTGTAAATATCTTAACAGAGATGCTAACAACATACATAACGCTGTGAGCTCGTATAACAATATCGAAGGAGCGCGTCAGAGAGCTTGGATAGTGACGAAATTCAACGTCGCGCTTTATTACTCTACCAGAGCGTTGAAATAAAAATAACTAATTCCACCGAGTGGGAATCGAAGCCACAACCGTTACGTATACATTCAGATGCTGTTCCTTTATTAATAATAATATTAATGAAATTATCCTTCATTTTCCAGATATTTATGTATCAGCAGCTGAAGTGGAAAGAGAATTGGTAGCGCGTCGCACTGCGCGTTGTTTACAATGGTGCGCCGACAACCGCTCTAAACTGAGGAAATTGAATTCTACCATGGAGTTTAATATACGTATACAGGTATATTGTGTGATTATTTTTATTTTTAGGGTTGTAATGAAAATGAAGAATAGGAAATATTGGGTCCTCTGAATATCTTATAAATTTAAATTAAATTTGGGAGTAATATCTTTTCACTAACAAAACATAAAAATAAACCATTACAAACAAAATAAGTGCATACGGGTGTAGCAAATTTAAGTTTATCCAGTGTTATAAGTTGTACTACCTATTCTATTATGCAACTGGTTCGACATCTTTGGTGAGCAGTACCGATTTGGTTGTGAGTTCAATCCCTGATCGAGGGAATTATTATATTTATTTTTATTTCCTCGCTGGTAGAAAAAGCGCGGCGTTGAATTCTGTCACTCAATACGCAAAAGTTCAAGCGGCGGAAAATTGGGAACGGAGTTTTTGAACACTGGGTTCCCTCTGCCTATTTTGCTATATGCTGGATACACTATGAAGCTGAAAAAAAAGGAAGAAACATACATTAAAAGATAATTATTTTATCAATATAATTTTTATTTTTTTGTTATTATTTTCCAGGAATTCATAGAATTAGTCCGTGAAGATAAACGTCTGGATGCTGTGCGTTATGCTAAAAAGCATTTCTCTTCGTATGAAGAAGGCCAGCTTCAAGACATACAACATTGTATGGGGATGCTCGCTTTTCCTAAGGATACTGGTAATTCTTTTTTTTAATCTATAATAATATTGAAAAGCTGAAGAATTTGTTTGGTTGAACACTAATTTCAGCACGTATTGGAGCTAATTGAAAAAATATTTTTGTTGTGTTAGAAAGTAAGTACATTTATTGAGGAAGGCTAAATATAGGTTTACACCTTATTTTTTTATTTTGATGGATCTCACTGTTACATCAAAATAATAAATCAATAAGGTAATTAGAATGTGTCCTCATGACTCATTTGTCAAACATAACTCTTAGCTATTTCTAATTGACACATACATGAAGCCGTACGTACAAACGCCGGGCTTGGTTTTTTTACCAGAGTGAGCCACGACAGCTTCAAGTTCAACTAAGTTATATTAATGTAATAAATTCCATTTCAGACGTGGAGCCCTACCGCTCTCTCCTCTCGGAGTCGCGCTGGCGCTCGCTCGTAGAGCAGTTCCGCTCCTCGCACTCGCGCCTGCTGCACCCCGCGCGCCTGCCCCCCCTCCCCGTTGCCTTGCAGCTGGGCCTGGCCGCGCTGCACACGCCGCAGTGTGCGCCCGGGGGCGGCGGCGGCACGTGCCCGGCGTGCCCCGCTTGCGCGCCGCCCCTGCACGCGCTCGCCAAGACGCTGCCGCACGCGCACTGCTCGCACTCGCGCCTTCTGTGCCGGATATCGCGCCTACCACTCAATGAGCACAACCAGCCCATGGTGCTGCCCAATGGACAGGTGTACGGGGAGAAGGTGAGTTACTATGCACACACACACTTGCTGATGCATGTGTGCATGCGGAGAGCCAAACGGCACGGTCTGTACGCACCTCTTTTGTTTCGTACACTGTCATCAACCTCTTCATACATGCCCTCTGGAGGATCTTCATGCTTTTTACGTGACCTACCTCCAGTATGTTTCCAGTGCTTTCGAAGATCAACCGAGGGCTCCCCCTCGACTCTTTTCGATGTCCTTCATTGTGATTGTTACTCCATTTTTTTAAAGCTAACTAAGACTTACACTCTAATGTTATAGCATGCCAGAAGTAAGTAGCATTCATACAAAACTAAAAGAAGTACAGCTGACCAGTAGATCCAGAGATCTTAGCGTTTTAACAAACAAACAAACTCAACTCAACAACAACTCAACTTTCACTTTATTATATTAGTATAGATAAATCGTCGTATAAACATCCGTACTTTTGCAAAAGCCTGCACAATACATACACAGGCATAAGTAGTATTTAGTTCTCACTACTTAGTATAATTTGGGACATTTTGTGTATAGTACATTATAAAAATTCCCAAACAGAATAAATGGTTAATCAAATTTTTAATATGTATTTTTTGTAATTTTTAATATAAAATTTTTAATAGAATTTGTTTTTTTTTTTTAAATCTAAATATTAAATAACAGATCTATTGAATAAAAAAATAATGAACCTTTCTTCTATATACATAATAATAAATATTATAATAAGTTATTTTATTTATTCCAGGCTCTAAAAGAAATGGTAAAAGAACATGGATCAATCATTTGTCCAAAAACAAAAGAAGTTTTCAGTATGGATCGTGTTGAAAAAGTGTATGTTATGTAAACATTATACTAAATATATAACATTATGTAAGGTTATTTGATTATTTACTCTTAGTTTAATATTTTTATGTAACTCCACCCCCATTTTTATAACTTGCAAATAATTTAATATGAGACTTAGGCCGTCGTGTTGCAGCGGTTCAGCGGACGACTGTTAACGCGACGGTTATGAGTTCTATTCCCACTGGAGGAAATTATTTTATTTCATTTTCTCGCTTTGGTAATAGGACAAAATGCGGCATCGAATGCCGCTTTTCTACACGGCTTCACGTTGTATCAGCTTCACGCTGTATCCCGCACACGGCAGGGCAGGCAGAGGGAACC
>FAPY01039752.1:0-10108 GCA_900067975.1 Heliconius heurippa
AAATATTTTTATTGCGACAGTCGTCTGTCTGTTGCTCTTTGATGTTTAAACCGTTGAACGAAAAGAAGAATTATAAATTATTTCAATCAACAAAATATTAATAACTACGATAATGCTTATTAATGATAATGATGTGATTTTAAATGGCTGCAGATTTGGGAAGCCAAATCGGGTTTTTTTTTGTATTTAATTAGCTTCTATCACTCAATCTACAATGTTTAATGGAAAAGTTTAAAATAAATGAACTTTAGACATTTAGCTATAGCTGTTTGATATGTAATACAAAGTAAATTATTGAATTGACTTTATTTATACTAATGTAAGTATCTGTGAAAATATTCTTGTTTGATTAAGCTATTCTAGGAACAAGACAAGAGAGTCGAATATTTCTTGATAAACAGTCTCACTTTGCATACTTTTTATGTTTGCCGGTTGAGATTTACCTGTTCATATACATTTTTATGACATAAAAACAAGTTAATACATAACGGATGTTTCTTCGCTAGACTAATAAACGACTTATTTGAGTCATAAATAAAATGAGAGTGAATCGCTACTCTTTTACAGGTTATTGTTTGTTGATTTTTTTTATTAATTTTGGTACTTTGAAACTCCGAGCAGTGCCACAGGGGTAGACTAGAGGTAGAGCTTCAGGGATCCCTTTAAAATACAGTAGTACGTGTAGTACACTCGCCTCCACCGCTCCAGTACAAAGTAGGAATCGGAGTGTCTTAACACTAGGCTTCCCTTGCTGAAACTGAAGAGAGAGAGATAGAGAGCTCAAAGGAAATAATTACAGCCATTTATACTAAAGCTACAAACATGGCTACCAGATGCATAATACTTTACATAATTTAGAATAATATCTACTTGCTATTTATAATTAAACTTTTCTTTGACTCGTACAAATATTGATTTACACAGCTATAGTAAACTGATTACTTCGTGTATTACTTTCTCACGCGACAGATGTTTGTGTTTAGCCAGCTACGTAAACAATTGTTTATGTTTGTAAGGCTTCTCACTGATACATATTTCTATATATATATATATATATATAGATGTCCTTTGATTTCTTTATATTATATTTCTCCTTTATACGTAGATTTAGGAAGCCAGAGAGAAAATAGTGTTAAGTCACTCCC
Source organism: Heliconius heurippa (assembly GCA_900067975.1). Taxonomy (NCBI): domain Eukaryota; kingdom Metazoa; phylum Arthropoda; class Insecta; order Lepidoptera; family Nymphalidae; genus Heliconius; species Heliconius heurippa. Next base: position 1,146 of record FAPY01039752.1, read on the forward strand.
AGATAGAAGATATGGGAACATATCTTTTCATCTGAATTATAATGATAGGTACATTATTTTAATTCTATTAATTTATAACTAGCATAGCTTTAGTTAGTACTTAGTAGGAAGATTGACTTGCCTTAGAGTGTCTTGTTTATTCAAACAGTTATATTATATATTTTTTTATTCAAATGTTAGAAAACTTATACATACCTACACTACTATCGACGAGTTGTGGCCGCCCTGAAGTTAGCTGTAGGTGGATGCGCAGATTTTAGTTTAGATTTTTTCTAACTTCAGAGTGCAACGACTCGTCGGCCGTACTGTACCGCTAGCATACTATGCTCCATATTGGTCGTTACTCGTTATCAACCAGCCTCTCAGTGACAGCTGGATGGACGAAAACAAATATTCGATTAACTAGAAATTGAGATAAATGTACTTATTCCACGATATCCTATCTCTTATGGACATATGAAGTAAATATATGTTTTGTATTATAATCTGTGGTATTACTCATTGTTATCTTGTTGTTATTAATAGTTTGTTGATTGTTATGTATTTAAGTTGTTATCAATATTATGTGAAAATTTAAGTAGGTGTTAGAGAAGCTTAAAAAATATTTTAATTGATTTTGATGTTTAAATTAAGGTAATTGTATGATTCTCAAATGTTGCTACGATTTATTTTTGTGTTTTAATTATTTTGTCAATTTTTTACATTCATAATATGAGTAAAAACTTATTTTTCATATGGCAATACCAAACAAAAAAGTGGTAATATTGAATTATTTAGCCTGACTGGTACCAGAGAGACCGTAGGTAGACCAGAGTGGAAGAAGTGGAGGGAGGCCTTTGCCCAACAATGGGACAGTACAGGCTAGGAAAAAAAAGAATTATTTTGCTGTAAGCTAAAGATATAGATAGATATATTATAATAACGCATAGATATTAAGAGCACGCTTTCATATACACGGCACTCAGCAGATCGTGCGCGCACCCGTAACTAATATAACAATGTAACGGTACGTTTTAACTCGAATCTCCGTGACCTTGCCCCACCATCGCTATAGCCGATTTGTATTTTAACAAGTTATAGCCCGTGACTTCGCTTACGTAGACTATAAAATGCAAAATCCAGTTTTTGGCCATTCCCTTCGGAATAGCCTTTTTAATCCTCCCCTAAACATCCCATACGTTCGTGTGAACTATTTAAAACTTTTTTTTTCTATATTATATAAAATCTGATATCTTATCCCCGGACGAATTTTGAGAATACCTCTTTTAGTGCACCCCTCCAGTCCCCACGGAACCTATCAGTATCATTTCGGCGTTGTACGCCGCGAAACTCTGTCCGTTGTCTGTAAGTCATTTACGGAATAGTTTTATACTCGTATGTGTAGATAGAAGATATAACGAAGACTCGCTCAATTCCAATCATAATTTATACATCGTTTTAAAGCACTCGCGTGTTTATGTAGATTTATGGATATTACATGGTAAATTACGATTAATTATTTTGTGTGAAAAGGTGAAGGAAGAAATGAAATGAAGATAAACCGATCTCAAGTCTGATCTCGATCTTAAGATCTCAAAATTTATCTCAGGCATGAGAGTGATTAATCAATGGGGGTCTAAGTACATTTCTTAAGGGTTGTCGGTAATTATAGAGACATTCTGTGTTGAATTGTGGAACTCAACGCCGCACTTTATCTTGTCATATTCATTGAGAAGTATGTAGCAGGTTTCAATATGCCGTTTTTGTTATGAAACACACGTTCCTGTCTGCCTATGCCTTTTCCTGCTCTTTTCTAACGTATTTTTGTGATTGATTGTAAAAATCTAATTTGAGTAGCTAGTTTTGATAATGTAAACAATACGCACCTACGTAATTTCTCTTTCTATATAAATAATACAGAATAATGCAAATATGCTATAAATTTTGCATATTACTATATAATTTATTGCATACCTTAAATGAGTGAGTGAGTGAGTGACTTTAATAAATCTTTACGTCAATGTCTATATAAATTGAATTTATTTTATTATATTAATTCTAATTTAATCTTTATGGTAGGTATTTTATTATAATTTATATTTTCACAAAAAACTTGTAGTGGTCTATTAAAAAATGAAAAAAAACCTACTTTTTTTATAGATAAAAATGTATCGTCCGGAATTTATAGAAAACAAAATACTTGCGTATATCTAACAAGATATTGCATAGCATCTGTAGACAACAGACGTTTTATCTACAATTTAATATATTGCAAATATAACCTTCCTTCTTTTTTCAATTGAAAACCAGTTCTTAAGTTACAAAACAAAAAATATAATTGTGGGAATTCTAAAAAAAAACTAATTTTGCTAGGTATATTAAATTAAACTAATTTAAAGAATACGAGTACATCTTATATACATCTAAATTTAATTAAAGACTTCATTTTCATTTCTTCGCGCGGCGTTGAGTTCCACTCAGAATTCGGCGGAAAACGGAGAACGGAGTGTCTTAACACAAGGTGTGAAGTGTGTAGGTACTTTAATTTTTAATATTGCATTTCCTCGAGTGGGACTTGAACCGACAACCTGTCGCCTTTGCAGTCATACTCTACCTCTGCACTACGACTGGCCACTTTCAGTTCAGTATCTAATATATCAATATTTCAAAACACAGATAAGCAAGCAAAACCACATGCATTCATATATTATGTATGAGTTAAGAACATGACTCCAATATAACAGGTCGGAAAACACTTAACAGTATCGTATTTATTGGTCGTCAGTGTAAATCAGCGGGCGGGCGTTGCTCGTTGCGAAATGTACATATCTACCGCCTTCACTGCGTTGGCGAAACATCCAACGATCTGTCTGTTCTAATTTTGTATTTAACTCCTAAACTCGATTTGCGTTGCGCCTACGACGTTTTAAACTATGTTCTTTATTCTATTTAATATAATATACTATAATTGCTTGAGGTCGTTGTGGTGGAGTGGGACAGGTGACTGTCTCTAAATGCGATGATTGTTGTGTTCGATCCTTCGAACGCCATTAGCGGATTTGAATTTATAGCGTTATGTCAGACGTGTTCCAACTGTGTTGTGATTGCATCATTATTACATAAGCAATGCAGATGACACTGTGAATATTTAATATTATAAAGAAAAACTCAATATAGGCGCCATAATCCTGTAAATATGCATAAATATTTGAGTATTTTTACTTTAAACAAGATAATGAGTAGAAAAATAAAACAAAAATCTTAGGCTTAGTGTTGAAATATTCCGTTCCCCACTTTCCGCCGAAATTATCGAGACATTGCGTATTAAGTTGCGAAACTCAACGCCGCACTTTGCGTCTACATCAGAGCGAAGAAATTAAAATATTTTATTTTGCGTAGTACATACATACAAATAACAGTTTACATCTAACAGTACAAACGCACAGCTGAGCTGATCGTGGAGCGTGGTGCCATTGGTTCATTGCGGTCATTCCCCGCCGTTACCTAAGATGTTACCGCTTCACTTGTGATGCCAGTGCCAGTGTAATTCACGACACGCCTCTATATGTTGTATACGAGTACGTACATATGTATGTATGTATGTATGTATGAGATGAGTGATGTATATTAAGTGGATTGAGGTTTTGTATGCTGTTTGTGTGTATGAAACGGAGAAAGTGGGGAACGGAGTGTCCTAACACTAGGTTTGCTCTGACTATCCTGCTGTGTGCGGGATACAGCGTGAAGCTGATTTTTTTATAAACAACTGTACTATTATAAAAGGTTTTTGGGTTACTTTTTTTTCTATGCTACATAATTAGGTACAATGTATGTATGTGTTATTTTTAAGCATGTATAGGTCATGCTTATGCGACGGTTGTCAAGGGGCACGGATTCGAATGTTTGTGTGTGTTTTGTTGTTTAACGTTTTTTTCTAAAAATAGTATATTTAGGTTAAGTTAGTATAGTTTTGTGAGCTAATAATATAAAATTTTCTATATGGTTTACATTATTCTTTAAAAAATTAGGTCTTATGTTTCAAATTTAGGAATGCAACGGAAAAGTTGTAGAAGTACCTAAATACTAAAAGAGCAAAAGTTTCACAACTTTCATAAATCTTTAAAAGTCATGATCTTTTGAAATGCGGCCACTTATTTTCTACAAATGTGGAGGAGTTAACTAATAAGCACTTCGTCACAGTCTGTTTACGATAAAACTTATATTTATCTTGCAACGTTTTAAGAGGATAATGTAACGTAGTTAATTTTTTTTCTAATGTAATTAAGTTTTGATATTAGTATGTTTTTTTTTTAATTATTGTTATTTATATTTATAATAACGAAATCGTTTGATTCGTAATGAATTCGTCGTTCGAATCGTTAGAATGAAGAAAGAATCGTTCGAGAATATGCAGACAAAAATCTTGTAAATTTTTCACATAATATTTCAGTTTTATATTATTTTCTAAGTAAATGTTCTCTAACAAATAATTTTATTACATCTCAAAAAGGAAATTGTTTTTTTATCCCTCATTGAAGTGCCCGTTTGAGTGTGTGAAGTGTGCGTTTGAGTGAGCCGTGAGTACAATTAAAAGTTTTGCCAATAATAAGTAACTACATAAAAAAAATCTTTTAATTTTTCACAATATTATTATTTACATGAGATGATGATTCATTTCCTTATAACCTTTACCTCCTTCTTCTTCTAATCCACAAAATGACCTGGTAATTCCATTTCATTGTTCAAACATTACTGCCAAATTGAGGCCAGCTAATATTTACATGGTACAACGTTAATATGCTAATGTAAAATGCATGTAGTGTAGGGACGTCACGAAAACGGTTGCATGAGTGCAGGGAGTATCAACACTGGTGTATGGACTGTTGGTACTGATTGTTTGTTGCCTTTCGTGCTAGTTGTATAAGCGTCAGTTTCATATTGGAGAACATAATTGTTGGTTAATTTTAGGTAATTTTTAATTTAAATTCTAGTATAGATACTAGGTTTTGTCTGGATAGCCAGCTGTGCAAGTGCTACTTAGTGATGAGTGATTTAGGGCTTTAGTCATGGGTCATCCGTGCCTGCTTCAGAAATTTTATTGACAAAAAATGTACATTACACAATTATAAAAAAACCTTTACACGAAGATCTGTTCAAAGCTAAAGTCTAGGCTCCCCATGGATCAATATCTCTAGATACGTTCATGGATTTATTATTATTTCGAAGTATTAGTAGCGTGTCTATACATAAATATTAGTGTGATTTGTAGCAACCATTATTGTATAATATTTTGAATGCGTTTAATTTATTTCCAGTTTAAACAACGTGGTAGTTTGTGAGTTATCGAAACGAGTTGATGTGCTGTAACAATATTATCGCATAATAATTTCGTTATCTAAGTAGTTTATGTATTTAATTACTTAAAGAAAATACCTGATATTGCAAAGTAATTTTAACTTAGGTATTGCGTAGGAGTAATGGCGGCAGGTGGGTTATTATAAAAATAATACATATTCTTAACTGCCACAGGCAGCAAGCAGTCTTTGTGCAAGGACTTTATTTTTGGGTTCGATCCCGACTCGAGGATATAAAATATTTCTTTTAATTTATATTTTCTATTCTGTCGAGGCAAAGCGCGGCGTTAAGTTCCGCCATTCAACCAAATTCCAGAATTTGACGGTGTCTTAACAGTAGGTTTCCTCTGCCGACCCTGCTGTGTACGGAATACAGCGTAAAGCTGATTTAATTTCTTAACTCCCAATATTCCTATATCACTAATAACGTATAACATATTATACACTGACGTATAACATATTTTTTTACACTCCGTCTTTACGTTTTCAACACCGTGCTTTTTACATATTTACACCAGAGCGCGGAAATTATATTTTCATTCTACCCTCAGCGGGGAATCAAACCCACAACCAGCAGTTATATAAGCTGTATAACATTAAACATACTATAAGCTATATAACATTACGTAAATTGTATCGAAATAATCCACTATATCGAAGATTAATTATTTCCATTTGGCCACATGGGCCATGCCGTGGATAAAAGCTAGTTAAGTATAAGTAATAAGAATGACATGATGAAAATTGCGCAAATACGCGGGTCGTATGTCAGCGATCGTTTCTGCTAATTTTATAGTTCGGGTAGCATAGCTTAGGTAATCAATCTTACTATGTAATTAGTTTAATGTATTTCTTGTTAGTATGACGTTTATTTAATAAGCGGTTATAAGTATTTTGTAGTATTGTAAGTGGAAAAGTTTCGTTTTAGTACACTCTACTTCTTTGCGCTCTCTCTCTCTCTTTCTTCTTTTTTCTTCTTATTCTTTTTCAACCTAAAGTTTTTTTTTAGACTGAATGTAGCAGCGTCGGCAAAAGGAAGCTAGTGTCAGGATACTTCGTTTCCGCTTTTTATTCCCTGAATTACAGAAATTGCTTATTTAGACGGCATTTGGACATTCCCCTTAGTAGAAATCCCCATTTCGATGGTTTCTTCTTTAACATTAGATGTTTAACATAGTCTCTAATTATTTTATTGTGTTAACAACTTTCTTATTGACATGTCGTTAACTCCTTTTCATAAAAACACTAGTAGAGTCATAAACAATTGTGTTTTATTAAGCTCAATGTAGATACATATTTTTAACCGAGCAATTAGGATATGCTCGACTGGATCCTTGAATATTTGTATATATAATAAAGAGTATTGAACTTTCTCAGGTCAAGTTAGATGAAGCATGTCATTTGTTTCTGCCAATAATAGATCATTTTGTTTTTAACGGGAGAGTTCTCCCAATAGCGATCACAACGGCGACCAGACGCCATTCAGTGAAGAAGCCCCGCACCAGGTGGACTGATGTTTAGGTCAAGGGACCGTCCATTAAAAGGCCAGTCGTGGCGCAGGGGCACAAAGTGTGACTAAACGCGACTGGTTGTGTGTTCAATCCCGACTCGAGGAAATGAAATATTTATTTAAATTTATATTTCCGTTTTCTTTGCTCTGGTGTTCGCCATTCAACATGCAATGCCTCCACAATTCGGCGGCAAGTGGGGAACGGAGTGTCTTAACACTAGATTCCCTCTATCTAACCTACTGTTTTCGAGATACAGCGTGATTTTATTTTGATTTTTTTGTATCTGCGATCCCTAAGGTCACGTGAAACCACTGCGTTCGGGAAGCACAGGAGCGATCGTCGTGGAGATCTTTGGGCAAGACCTGTAGTGAGGCGTCAAAACGCTATTATAATAATGATGAAGAGAATTATATTTTTCACTTATAAAGTAATAAATCATAAACTCACTTGTCCAACGTCCATCTTACGTTAAGTAACCTTTTCTGTTTTCTTTAACAATTTACAAAACCCTAAATTGTAAAGGAACTTTCAAAGCAAAAACAATCAAGTAACAATTTCTCTGTCAGTACCGAGTAATTAATTTAACTGGATACTCTGAGTGCATTAGCCTAGAAAGTGCTGCAAGAAAACATATACTCGATTACTCACTTTTTATTCACTATGGTTAGATATTATTTATGTTACAATGGAAGGTCTTTCTTATAATAATTACTTACATTAGTTCAGCTGTTGAACTATTGTTTATTACTTATTATCTTCACGCTGTATCCTGCACATAGCTGGGTAGGTAGAGGGAACCTGGGAACCCAGTGACAAAATATGTCTGATTCCCATCAAGACACTTCCGTTCGCCACTTTTTTTTGTTTTATTTTGTGTTCGCTACGTTTCTAAATAATTTATATATTGTAAGAATAAGAGGATTCACAATAACAGAGGGAACCTACTTTAAGTCATTACAGTATCTAAAAATAAATACTTGATAACTTAAATATAATAATGACTCCACTATACAATACCCTCAATTCCTATCCCACATAACGCTATTAGACAACTATAAATAGCGTTTCAAATTATATGCGACGCATAAACCACATTATCAACCGGTCACTGGTTCATTGTAGAGTTAATTTGTTCGCCAATATGCGTAGGCACTACGTTATAGCTAGTGTCTAAATTAAGTGAGCATTTTGTATGTAGGACACCTGCACGGGTCACTGGACGTGCTCGTGTGATGTTATTAATATAGTGGATTGTATAGGTTTAAAGATATAAATAAAGTAGGGTTTAAAGTTCAAATTCAATACTTTTGCATTAACTTTTTTTTGTCTTATTTTTTTTATCTGTATCCTGTAGAGGGAAGGGAAGCCTAATACTTTAAGACTTCGCTTCCTATTTTTCGCGGAATTCTGGATTCATCACATCGAGTGGCGGGATTTAACATCGCACTTTGTCTTGTTATCAGAGCGAGAAAATGTAAATGATAAAATAATTCGTTCCCCCGAATGGGAATCGAACCCACAACTGTCGCGTTTGTCAAATATAATTTAGGTAGCAAATATATTTGAATTTTGAATATTCCTCTCTACGAGAACCTAGACTCATCGCGTATGTAACCATATACTATGTATCCGCGCCCTTATACAGTACACTATGCTTCAATAAACAGACTCTACCCTCTATCAACATAGCCAGACAAAATAATAATTATTTTTACATTTAAAAAGAGTTGTGCACGGTTACAATTAAAACGTCCCTTTGTTTCAGATAATTGAGCAGGGGGTGGCACGCGGCGGGGGTGGCAAACGATGATCCCGGAGCGCACCCAGCTGAGCCGCGCCTGGCATGATGGCCGCGCTGTCCTGTTACCAGCCCTGTCGTTCGCATCTCGCGCAGCCTGCTAGGTATCATATTATGACTAAATATTATTGTATAAAATTTGTGAATGTTCGTGTTTTTTTTTAAATAAAATATGAAAAAACGATATTGATTATGTTCATTGGAGTTGTTATACGTTATTGAAATTAATATTTGGTAGTCGGAATTAAGAATCAATTCCAATTCAATCTTTATAAAACTACTAGTGGATACAATAGAGAGATGTGTTAAGCAAGCTCATTT
>FAPY01039813.1:1754-12055 GCA_900067975.1 Heliconius heurippa
TCAGTCAGTCCTAAATTGACGTAATTTGTCCACTGGATGATTGATGGCTTCCTTATTGAACTTACGATTTGGTTTTGTTACTCATAATATTACAAATAGATACATAATAGAGTCATGTAATATGTGGTAGTTTAACGAGTAACATACGTTTTTTATTAAGTTAATGTGTGAACTAATAAATTAACTTACTAACAATGTAATAAAATTTAAGGAGCATAATTTAAGCAATTACATTTCTTTATCAACTCTACTACCATAGCCGTCAACACAAAACGCTGCTTCAACTAGGCCACTGTAGCGATTAGATACATAGATAAATGTAGGTATGTATCAGAAAATGTTAGGAACTTTAGGAAGGTTTCCGAACTAAATATCATAAAGTATTTATAATTGCAAAAAAATCTACTTTACGCTTTTCCAATCAAGATAGTCAAAGTGCCCTTAATGTTAAAACACTCCGTTCCTCAATTTCTGTACCATATTGTCGAGGCATTGCGTGTTTAGTAGCGGAACTCATCGTAGCGGCTTCATCTACCAGAGCGGAGAAATGAAAATTAATTTGATAAAATTGGCCAAATATAGAGGAATTGGAAAAAAGGATTGGAAAAATATAGAGTAGAATAGTCTAGAAAGTAGATGTAACCTTCAATTCAAAAGCCTCCACTAGATAATTATAATGTTGACGGTATTTATTATTGAGCCGATATAAAAAGCCAAGCGGCCACCTGAGCCAATGTCATCGATGATTTATATCAAATGACGTGCGGTATTGAGGCCAGATTAGAAAAAAGCTTTTAATTCCGTAATAACCTCAGCTTATCTATTTTTAATGTATCTTACATTATTATGAAAAGTGTCCGTGATTGTGACAAAAACTAGCTACGTGTTATACGAGAATATATAAAAAAAACAAATTTAAATAAATGTACACAGTATACCTGGAATATACCAAGGGCGGCGTTAAGCTTCAGTTTGTTCATAACAAATGTTACAAACATTGTGGGGAACGGATCTAGAGACAGTATTGATGAATTTTATATAAAATTATTCAAAAAGTAGAGTCAGGTTTTTCTTAAATTATAATGTCAAATTCAAATGTTACGCTTGCGTTTGGCACTGAATGTATAAACGATTCGCGAGAACTTTGAAACTTGCATTAAATCTTTACGTAAAGTGTTTCATGGAGGTGAAGGTTAAGGTGATAGATAGAGTAAATAGATACTGACTCTTATTTTTGTATTTGTTGGCGGAGTCACACAGACAGGGTTGGGAAACATCCATCTGTCTATTATGTTAGAAAGTAGGTATTGTGTGTTTATAATTTATGTTGCATTGTGAAATCAAGAGTATTGTCAATAAAATATTATCGTAAATACTCTATGTTACTACACTAAGTACATTAAAATATATTATTGTTTTTCTAAGAGATTTTTCTATTATTGTAGTCAATTAGCACAGTAATTGTACTAAAATTGACATTCTCTCTCAATAATATTGCAGTTTAACTCATAATGACGGCCTAGGTATTCGTCGTCAATTTAACTTAATACAACATACTGTAGGGAGCATTAAAGCTTATGTTAGATAAAACAAAGAAGTGATCTATCACATTAGTTGCGCGATACGATGTAATACGCTGGCTCATTAAGAGGATATATTACATTGTTTTTATAACGTAACATCATTATAGCTAAGCTTGATTGCTTTACAGCGTATTGTAACACTAATAGCTATGGATGCCATTATCGATGGTAGCACATTCAAATATCACTGAGTGTAATGTTTCATTTGTTTAACACCTACGTTTATTTGGAGGAAGACGGACGGACGGACTCCTACTTTGAAGTAGCTGAAAAACAGAATGTGACTCACGCTTTATTTGAGTAAAATGCACATTTACCATTGCACCAACCTTCTCTTTCTTCTTTTCTTTCCAATATTCGCCAGATCCCCAGTGACACACAATACAAAGCATATAGAAGTAGGGTGATTTGTCACTTACTTTTCTGTGCCTAGTCTAATTGATACAGGTGCGAGAATTTAGGTCAGGTTAGTTGAGAAAATGCAATGAATACCAATAAAACTGCAATAACTGCATAGTTTTCAACGGGCGAAATAGGAAAGTATAACATTTTTAGGTAAATTTATTTACTGTAATTAGTTACATATTAGTTACATATAATAATAGGTACAATTTGAAATTGTACCTTTCATTAGTAATAGGTACAAGTTCAAATTCGATTGTCCAGATAGATATAAGTAACTGTACAAATTAACATAAAAGAATGTAAGACAATAAAAATTCTTACAATAAAATTCTATTCACATTTATTGTGACAAAAACTGAACCAGACTAGAATCCTTCATATTTATAACCTATTTATATTATTATTACAAACGTATTGTAAATACTACAAAGGAGAGAAAAAAACAATTTATTTTAGGTTGATCTTTGTCTTGAAAGCGATAACGAATAAAGGGTCCTAAAACGGCAAAAGTAAAAGTATATCATAAAACAGCTCGTTTATAACTGGTCCACGTACCGTTACCCTTTTGCGCCCACAAAATATTTATGTGATAAAATTTGTTATGAACAACTTGGAATTCTTATGTTATTCTCGTCAAAATTCAGATTGGTTGTAGGTTCGATTCCTACTCGGTTAACAAATTTTGGTTTATCTTTGCTCTGGAAGCATGAGAAAGAGCGGCGTTGAGTTCCGCAACTATAATATTTAGAAAATTGGGTGGTGCATGGAGAATGAAGTGTTGAACATTGTTATATGGAGAAAAAGACTACAAAAGTAGAGCATTTATTACACATTATAGTTACTGTAACAAAAAACAATTACCTACATTATATTAATTAAATATTTAATATTCACCAAAAAGCAGCTACTTAGCAATTCATGGATTCATTGCGCGATTAAAGCGGAGTATATATTCGGAATAAGAACTCTAACGATTCTTTATTATTGAGACTTCATTAAAAACCTTCTAAAGAATTTTATACCTAATTCAACCAACAAATCTTAGTCAGAACAGTTAGCCAAATAACAGTAAGGCAGAACAATAAAAAAAATTACAGTTCCACCATTTAATTGTTTGAAAACTTTCACTCAGTACGATAAAACCCTTAAAAGTTTTGTCTAATATTTTACCACCTATAGAAACATTGTCTTAAATTTGAACAAAAGGTGACTAAAGAGGGAAAGTGGTCATAAATTATATTTTTTACGTTACTTTATTGTTATTTTTATTTGAAAGGTGCCAGGAATTCCTATTTATAACAATAACTGGTTGAACTTTAGAAGGTCTATTTTAGTATTGTTTACTCATTGGAACCAATTGTACTGTCGCACCTTGTGGGCCAGGTATACCTACATAAGTGAGAAAATTAAAATAATTCATTCATCGGGGACGGGGGAGGTAATCAGAAATCCAAATCGGCCTATTCGGGTCCACTGTTGGTCATAGGCCTCCCCCGGGGTACGTCAGAGCTCCTCCGCCTTCCGCATCCAGTTGAAGCCTTCTTCAGGTCGTCGGTTCATCAAGCTGGACGGCTATGCTAATATGCCGCTATGTTTAAGGTTTACTTTATCAAAAGAAAATCTTATAGCGCTAAAACTAGCAGTACTTTAATTAATACCATATATATAATCATTGATACAAAATATTATACGTTCTATGGAAAAGAACATAAATTCGCGTTCAGCTATATCTACGTAAGAACAAATCACCATTATCTCCATCAGCATACTAAGTACCAAAATTATACTAGCTCCTTTATACCTCCTAGATTAATTTACATCAAAAATGATCCCTGAAATTCTGTTATCAATTCAAGCGGTATTGGGAGTAAAACCATAAATCCATTAAGGACAATTTCGTATGCGTAGCGCGTGCTGGCCTGGCTGGCTGTCGATGTAGGCAGGCATCATCAGTATGCGGCGCGAGCTACTGTCAGCACGTAGCCGCTCTACGTCATGACTGTACCAAGGTACTTACAGGGACGGATTGGACGGCGGAAATAAGTAGTATTTTTTTTATTTTAAAGCCCCATATGTTATGAGTAACTTTTAAAAGTAAAAGTAATTAATTGTTACTCAAATAACGAAATGGTTGTAGTTGCGGTAATCCAGTAACTACCACTTGGTGGTAGAGTCAAACACTGCATTTTAACTAGCTACACCAAAAACCATCTCTCATTATCAACATCATTTTCAACTTTTGAACCCGACTGCCAAATGACCTCCTATAATAAATGTATTTTCTCCAGAAGGATATGAACCTACAACTATGGTGTTTAATCAGGCAAGTCGAGTTGAGTCACGATAGCATATACAAATTGCTTATTACGAGCAATAATGACATTATTACATGAAAAAAATATGTAAAAAATGCTAATGTCTGCGGAAAGAGTAATTTTTTGCGTCTCCTGAATTATTCCAAAACTGCAAATATGTAATTGTTGCACTAAATGAAAGAAATAATAATGATTAAAGTAATACTGTAAGTACCTACAAAACTAAGTTCTGAGTAATATTATTCATAATAATTAATTAAAGAAATGACGCATTTTATTCACCGTTTATTACACTAATATATGTTATTTATACTGGTTTTTGTTTTCTTTTTCCTCTATTCGAACATTCGTAACGTTAAGTGGATTAAATGCAACTTATTTATTACTTATTCTTGTATTTTTATAATTTATAAAGTGTTTTTCCACACTGAAAATGGAAAATATTTTAGAAAATGTATAAAACTTTTATCGTAGCAGCACTGGAAGTTGCGTCTCTTGGCCCTATACCTGACCTGGCCACTGAGGCCATGACTTCAAGTAAACGTAATTTGAACATAAAACTTATACCCTCTTCCGCTAGAAATAAAAACGCTAGAAACGGAGTGTCTTAACACTAGGTTCTCTCTGCTTTCATGAATAAACAATTGCCTATATTCAGACAAATTCAATAAGTCATTTTGTTTTGAACATTAGCACTTACCTAATTCATGCTAAATCTTTTGTTACACGCAATCTACATATAAATAAACTCTAATACCAAGTAATTTAAAGAGAAGCAGCCTGAGCGTATCGTGATCAGATAATTAGAGTAAATATTTAGTTGAGTATTCTCGATAAATAACAAAGGAGCTGACGCACAATGTCGAACAGTGTAAGAGTTAGGGTGTTTCACACTATACCGCTAAACAAATTTAATACAACTGTTTGACGCAAGTCGTATATTATAAAAATACGTAGATATTTTTCCTGTTACTATCATTTTTTTATTTAACTTGACATGGCAATGATTTAGCAAAATAAAAAACAGCATGTCACATTAAAACACAATTGAAAAAACAATTTAAACATTTGCTCGCGCATAAATCGAATCCATGGTATGTGGCCTGATAGTAGTTGGAGTCACTAACGTATGCACCAAATCACTTATTATGTGGCGTTGTGTTACGCCTCTCAACACGCAATGTTAATAATTTGGCTCAAAAACAAATAACGTAATGTTCTAACACTAGGCTCTCTCCTACTTTCCTGATATTAACAAAAAAAGCGTTAAGATGAAGAAAAAGATCACTTTGTACCCATAGTTATTACTTTGGTATATACTCTTTCCACAAAGGTATAAAGTATACGTAACCTCATCACTTTGGAAGCATCACATTTTTCATTTCTTGCGCCTTAATCAGTTTGAAACAGTCGAGTGTTGAATGAAGTATGACGTTTATGTTTATATTGAGCGTTACTTTAAATAATGCATATTTCGGTCGGTTGGAACGTCTCCAACATTATGTAATTATATCAACAGCGGTATAGATATATTAAAATATTAAGAAATACTACAGAGAGAGAGAGAGAGAGAGAGAGAGAGATAGAGAGAGAATTGTATACTAATAATAAAGCAGTGATATTTAACTCAGTGCAATCAATATCAATATTTGATTATCAATCTCAAGTACATCACGCTGATGAATTTCGTTCTTACACATGTTGTATATAAGTGATATACTGTGCACATAGTTACATCAGGCACAAGAAATGTGTCATGTATTATATTCAACTCTTAGTTATTTCCATTTGATTACGACAGCGAAGGTGCAGGTAAAAGTTACTGGACAATACCTATAAAGCAGAACAATTAAATTGTCATTACACCAGTCCAAGTCCATCTCTGTAAGGAATCGGTACAAAATTCGCACCGCGTCTGAAGGACGGAGTGGCAGCGGGGCCCGGGGGGGCCCGGGGGCAGATGTGCTCGAGTAAATCGTGATTCGAAATTTCCTCTCGCCACCCCCCATTCTACTCCCATCCATATCATACTTACTGTTAGAATCTACAATTTGTCACGTACAAACTTTTTGAACAATATTTTCTTGAGGCCGTCGTGTCGTGGCGCTGTGGGACTACAATTTTAAGTATAAACGCGATAGTAATGGATTCGATCTTTTCTCGGGGGAATGATTATTGCGACAATTGTGAGTTCGACACCTAATTGGTGGAAATGTTATATTTAAATTAATTTAATTTCCCTTCTCCAGTAGATTAAGCAGGGTGTAGAGTTTCTTTGCGAAGCTGATAAAAAAAGAGCAGTCGTTATAAGAAAAAACGCTACGCTTGACACATTCCCTCAGTTATGAGGGTGGGCAAAGGGAGCTGAGATAGGAAATGATAATTATTAATTTCGATTCGAATGGGAATCGACCCCACAACTGTAGCCTTTAAAGTCGGAAAATATGCCACGAAGGCTAATAAGGCACACACAGTATAATAATAACTACACATAATTTAGCCTACTTCTTAAGTAATTGTAGCGTAACTCAAATCTCTTGTTGTATTAAAGATGGCGCCCGAGCAATGGCATTAATCGCTTCTCGAGGCTGACCTCACCTTTATAACATTAGCACAATTAGATTCTATTAGCAACTTGTGTAGGTACTACTGCTAGGTAGTGTGCAACGCCTATCCACTCATGCTGCTACCTCTCCAACTCCAATATAAGTTACATAGCTGTACGTATATACTTTTCATTATATTACTCATTAAAAATGTTTATGGTGGAGGATTCGATCACCATTCATTTTTAGTTTTGGTACCCAAAAGGTGAAACGGGGCCTGATTGCTAAGAGTAGTCTATCTCTATGTCTGTCTATCACAAGGCTGTATCTAATGAACCTTAATAGTTAAACAGTTGAATTTTTTTTTCGCTTTTATAGATAAATAATCCGGACTTCTTCATGCGCGAAACCTTCCCGAACTTGGCATTTTTTTATATTTAAACTATGATTTACCTGCGGCCGCTTGGCCAAATAGAAATAATTACTCTGACCGCAATGTTTTGTAATATAGCCACCTAGGTTATACTATTCCTATTACCTACAGCATTCCTCAATAAATGGTAACTACCTAACACATTTTTTTCCAATTTGAATAAGTACTTTCTGAGATCAGAGCGTTTATCCAAACAAACGTATCAGCTTCATAATATTAACTATAGACGTATAGGATGTCTTAATCTGTACAAGAATATTTTATTGCGCAATACGCTATGACTCTAAGAAAGACGGAAAATGGAAATGGGAGTGTTTTAACATAGTATCTCCGCAATTCCCACTTTTCTCCGCTCTATATGAAAAGAAGTAAAAACAAAATAATAACTACACATAAATCCTTTTCTCGAAAAAAGCAAACACGCAGACATCTCAACGTTTTTTTTACGCGTGAAAGGACCACACGATCGACGATCGCGCTGCGGTCCCACGAGGTGCCCCGCGCCACGCTCCGCGAGCCAAGCGCGAATTACTCGCTTTCTAAGCCAGGATGCTCGCCGGTGTGACGACAGATGGCCTTATCGTTATCGCCGGTAACTGGGTCGTAAACATTTTTTTGTTATCTTCGTACTATCTCGATTCATTAAACACTTTCTTTGCAGATAAGCTAAATCATTTAATTTCGTTTTATTGTGCTTTGTGGACAGGAGATATTATCTAGAGATACTTGAATATGCAGAAAAAGAGGGGTTGTGATGAATATTCTTTTCATGCACAAAGTTGAAACTTACGTTGAGACCCTCATGACGGGTGACGCAGTGGGGCTGAGTGAAAACGCGTTCGTTGGATTTCCATTCGGGGAAAGACAGTTGAAAACAAACTATTTCACATTCTGTAAATACCTAAGAAGACCTAGTTTTTAGACATTCACTCCATTATTCCATTATAAGATACACGCATACCTCTCCAATTTGGGATATGAAGCGTAAAAAAACAAAGCAGTCTAATATAATAATGTAAGATTCCGATTGGTCGTGGAGTAGCGAACGGAACGGTCACGCGCAGCGCAAGGCGTCACGGGACGTGGCGCGTCACGCGTCGCTGGTGTGAGCACACCTTTATTTGCATGTCTTGAAGAAGATATTTTTTATGTTAGATGTATGAAAGACTTAATAATGAATGATTGTGGGAATAAATTATTTCTTGTACGTATACTCGTTACATACTAACAACAATCAACATATTCTGTATAAAATATAAATAACTAACTTATATTTGCATTATCACCTTAATGTATAATGACTTCATTAAAAAATGATTGCTAAAATTGTTTTAAAAATCATTAGTCGCAACATTATTAGGAAAGAAGATACCATTGACGTAATTCCCAAACGCGTTCGCTGACGACAGTCAATTTGAATGGCACTTTCGTTTTTGGTAATCAAAATCAAAATGCCACGTCATACAAATACGAGTATACATATATATATAGATTGGAGGCGATGTCGGTGCGTGTAGGAATGCACCCGAGCCGAGTAAACGTGGCTGGCGATAAGGTGTTGATAACAGGCTGACATACCGCAATAAATGCCAACCATTCACTCGCTCCTATTTCATATGTTGTTGGAAAAATGCACATTTTATTAATAATGGTCATTCCTCAAATGTTGTTCTTTGATTTATTGATGAGTGAGAAACGTGTAAGACTTTTTTTTATTTCACGCTGTATAACGCCCCACATAGGTATAACGAGCAGGTTTGGAGTAATGATAGGGTAATGTTTAGAGTAATGTTAGGGCACTTCATACCACCACCGGCCAATATTCAAGATATTGTGATTCGCTCGGCGGAACTCAACGCCGCGCTTGGTGTTATTGTTAACAGAGTGATGAAAATGAAAATCTAAATTTTACTTAACGGTACATATAAATATTATTCAAAGAATAGAATTTCCCAAGTGTGAATTGAATTTATTCGATTACACGAAACATTTTCATATTACGCTACCAACGTTATATATTACTTGTAAAAAAACAGAAATTTTGTTGTATAGGGTTGCTAGCTTCTGTGGCACCGATACTGCAGACATTTCTACATAATTTAACTATTCAAAAGTGCTTGTAACGATCGAACTGAATAAACAATAATTTAAGTTAAATTTTCGATTTTAAAAGGTTTTTTTTGTAAAACAAATTAACTTCAAAATCAGCTAAAGCATTTTCATTCCACGTGCGAAGTATCAGGCGACCATCATTCTGTACGCAACGTCCGCGACACTCGCCAGCAGTGCTCCTGGCGGTGCTCCTGGCGGTGGGCCAATAGCGAAACGTCCGATTTGATTTAACTGTTGTCAAGACATAGGTGTGCTTTTAGATTTCTAACATTTACAGGCAGACTTATGGATGTTTACAATATTATTAATCTTATGAGTAAAAACTAACAAGCCAGTCGTGCCGTACGGGCACCAGCGTGCAAGTACGACGGGTTGTGGGTTCGACTGCAATTCTAGAGGCGTCGTAGCGCAGTGGAACACCGTCTGACTGGAAATACGATAGTGTGGGGTTTGATAGAGGCATTATATTTTAAAGTTGCAATTCCTTGCTTTGGTAGGCAAAGCATCCATCTCGAGTATTTGGATGAATGGGCTCCCGGAGTGTCTATACCTTGATACACGGAAAAAAGAACGTGAAACTGCAAAAAACGAATTACATCATTTTGAAGTTTATTTAGTGATATATAATTGAATCATACTTATTTTATAATATGATGCTATCTGCGTCTAGGTGACTACACTGTTAGTATGCAGCGTGTCAGCAGCACAGTACGAACTGGCACAAAGCCAGGTATAAAACATGCAGTTTCATTTAGATCCTGTTAAAACACTTTTTACATTACAATATTTCTATTTTTTGAATAAATTATCCAAGTCAAGTGTTTTTAATTACATAATACAAATAATTGGGGCTGTCGCAGCGGCACAAAGGCGTGTCTGTGCCACACTAACGCGACGGTTGTGGGTT
>FAPY01039914.1:0-13202 GCA_900067975.1 Heliconius heurippa
GCTGCGCGCGTCCGCTAGTCGTTTTATATTATTAAAGAATATCGTCCTTTTTACAAGGATAAATTACGTTGGATATAGCATTTTTTTCGATTTTTAATGGAGTTTAAACATTAATTTGTAACTTAAAAAATGTGTAAATGATTTCTATTTTGCAGATGCAGACGTGGTTGGTGGTGGCGTGCGCAGCGGCGCTAGCAGCGTTGGCGTCTGCTCAAAAACCTGGAAGGTTCCTTTCCCTACCGATACCGCAGAAATGCGCTAACAGTAAGTAACTACCCTGACATAATTTAAATATTCACGTCATATGTACCTATTAAAAATATCTAAACATGAAGTAATAAATACAATTTAATTTATAAGTATTTTACAATTTACATGTTTTATACGTACCAAACTATGACTGAAGTCGAATAATGTCCACGCTGTACTCTGGCTTTACGTGCTATCTTCATTTCCCGAGATACGATCTTTTGCTTCCGGACAGGATTTCTTCACCCTTTCTGCTTTGATCGCCTTTTTCGTTCAAATACGGCCTGCAGATCTTTTCTGTCACAAACAGAGGTTTCAATGCATGTGGTACACAAACATTTAACTAATAATAAAGTATGGAGTATTTTAAAAAATTGTAATAAATATATAGGTACTTTATCTACTTTATATAGTGCAATCGTATAAAAATAATAGATTCCAAATCCAAAAGTAATATTTTGCTTATTTTTAACTGTGACGGTATTTATGGCCAGACTAAATATAACTATGGTACGAGAAGAAAAAAACCTTAAGAAACAAAACTGCATATTTATACATAGGTATATTGATTTCATGATATAAATAATTTTAACGACATTTTATACTATAAACTGGTCACTATGTCCAACTATAAATATTTTTATAGTAACTTATCGTTCGTATGGTCATAAAGTTCACGCAACAAAAGTTGCGGGCGGCAACTAGTATAATATAAAATGTTGCAATACATTCCTAACACATATAGCTAACTATATTATGCATGCAATTTATAAGTAAAAACATTGAAACTTGAAGATGTTTTCCTATTTACTTATTCATACAAAGCGTTTTACCTACTTTCTTACGTGAAAGTAAAAGCTCGGGTCAATGCACCATCAAGGCCACGGGCGTAGCCTCGAGGACGCGCGTGCTTCAGAAA
Organism: Heliconius heurippa; assembly: GCA_900067975.1. Lineage (NCBI taxonomy): Eukaryota > Metazoa > Arthropoda > Insecta > Lepidoptera > Nymphalidae > Heliconius > Heliconius heurippa. Next base: position 1,169 of record FAPY01039914.1, read on the forward strand.
ATAGATTTTCCTAGTCATTACGTGTGAACGAAAATAATTACAACACATTTTTTTTGTATTTATGAAAATCTTATTTTATTTCGGGACTATATTACAAAAATAATGTCAACGAGTGGCTATTCCTCGGGTAGGATCGAACCCACAACCTGTTGAGCTGCTTGTACCCTTGCGCCACTACTGGCCTCAAAGGTCTTCCTTTGTACAGTCATAGAAACATATTATTGTGTAGATTGTAATTTTTTACGTTGTTAAATTAATAGCTTATTAATTTTAATTTTTTGTCTATTATTGACATTAACGGGGCTAAGTTAGGACTTACCTGTCATATATTCAACTTGCAGTCGGGGGAATGTTTATTTTGTTTAATAATTTTGAAATAAGCCCAAAGGTGAAAACTACTATCTTCATTATCATCATACATGGCGTTGACATAAGCGATGTAATAGTTTTCAATCTACATAGATAAAAAATATTACAATGTTATAAAAGCTAACCGACAATAAAAAACTAATGAGAGAATATTACAACTTAAAAAAATTAAGTATAATTTAACAATCATTAAAAAATCTCAAAATGATAAACAACACAATGAAATAAAAATTATATAATAATAAAATGAAGTAACTTACGCAATGGTAATAAAGCAATATTACTAGTATTATCTATATTATAAATATTTCATTAGTTTTATAACGTGTGAATGAATCTCACCGCCAGATACGGGAAGCTCATTACCAATACCCTACTGTTGCGGCTTGTAGGTGAGGTTGCATAACAGTCACACGATGTGGAGAAAATGAATGAATCATGAAACAAATTTGCCTGTTTATATTGTAAGGTTATCCACTATAGCTTAATAAAGAATGCCGCCAGAATTACAATTATACCCAAAGACGACTTATTTACAAAAATTTTAAATTTTAAATTGCTTTGTAAAGAGATAAATATATTATAAATATTTTCTAATTATGTAATATTAAACTTGATTATGTATTCTAAGATATGTACCTATTAACTATCTACATGTTGTAATGAAATTTGGGCAGATGTTAATTAAAACATAATTAAATACAGCAGAGCAACAAATTAATAAACTAGCCTAATTATACTTAACAAGAGTCAAAAGTAACGCAGACTACAAAATAAGAAATGTTGAAGTTATAAATTAACTAAATGAAACGTTTTTAGTTTTAAAAACGGTAACGATAAATTCCTTATAAAAAGATATTTATCCTAAAAGAAATCTCGTTTCTGTTCACACAAAAGATAAACATAGGTATGTTTCTCTAAAAATGTTATAAGCAACTTCATTGTAAGCAATTTGAATAGTTACAAACTAAATTAATCAGTCTTTAAAAAAGGATATCAAATTTTCAAGATTTGCAAATCGCTTAAATTGATTATTTCAGCAGCTTGTTGGTTAAACTTTATGAACGATAAGAAAAAAGAAATAATGAAATAAGATCGCAGTTCGCACGATCGTAAGGCATTATTTGAATATGGATATATTAAAATTTATTTATATATGGAACTTCTAATAAATTTTATTATAATAAGAGCTACCAAGCTATTTTCGCTTATTCTAAGATTTATTACAAAGCTAGCTAAAATAACGAAACAGTGATGTCGCAACACAGCCTCCATTGCATTGTACTTAACATTTATTCCATTCATTCTACAAAGCTATTATAAAAATTTAACTCACGCCTTCGAGCGTCTTAAGTAATATCGTTAAAACGATATATAATTATCTTGTAGAACCTACCATTATAAAGATGATAGATGATATTTTAAAAAAGTATAACTTTTAAACTTTCATTAAAGTACATATGAAAGCTATTATCTGAATAAAATATTAAGAAATTTTTACAACTATAAATTTACATAAATTTTACTAGTTAAGCAAGTAATAAAAAAATGTAGTTCATTTTATTTATTATTTTCACAATATTTGTCATAATTTTTTTGTTAGGTAGTTGGCATTTAAAGTTTTTTTTAAACAGAGACCTAGACGGAGTCTCATTCTGCTTAAATATTATAGCTACAATAATATATATAAAATTTAACGTTAAATATTAAATCGTTAGCGATTATCCGTGAATGATTAATGGGAAGTTGTATTCGCTAAGTTGCCATTGTATGGAGCTCGATCACAAACAATCGCGCATCTGTTTGTCTGTCAACGCGCAAGGTCTCTCACTATAATTGCCGGTACCTCCGTCGTGCGAATCTTAGCACATTCAACTTTGTAATTACTCATTAAAAATATTTACGCAACAGAAGGATTTTATTGATGTCATTATCTAAGGGTACTTATCTAGTAATACTTCTACTTAATACATAATTGTTGCGTAGATATTTCAGAAATATACTTGAAAATAGGACTCACGAGAAATAATTACACAAAATCATTTTACTCGATTAAAATTTACATTTTTAAATAGAAAAAAATATTTATAAAGTTGTTTTAAATTCACAATATACGTTTGGTACTCTCATGGTCTAAGAAATCCTAAGCGAATAATGAGGAGCTATGTAAGTAAGCAATTAGGGTCGAATTATTATGAAGCTCAAAAGAGTAGGCGTATTCATGCGTACTCCTTGGCCTAGTTGTATCCGCGTGACAGACGCATCTACTCGACTAGGTCGAATAACAATGTTAAATGTCTGGTCTGGCGACGGCTACTGGTCATTAACATTCAAATTTTTTTTTTAAATATTAATAACTAACCTATACGTGAAAATCCAAATAGTATTTATATTATTTCTTATAGTACTTATAATTAAACGCTAAAACCTAACTTAAATAAAATCCCAGGTGACATTTGTAACAGATGCAACATATCAAGCTTTGCATGATGTTGTTTGTAGGTAGTAGGTACTTGCATGTCGATTTCTCTTTTAAATAAATAAGTATGTAGTCTTATGTAGCAGATAAACATTTTTCTGTCACAAAATTAACAGAAATAAGGAATAAGTAAATAGAGAGTAATATTTGTCTTATATTTCAATATATTTTTAACTTAATAGTAAAGAAATTTCTATTACTCGTTATAAATATTTTAAACCACTGATATCAAATTTCAATGAGCTACATTAACCAACACCAATAAAAAAATAAATGATTTGGGTGTCGTTAACTCACTCGACATGTTAGATGTCCGTTCTCGTTGCACAATACGGAAAGGTCGCCGATGCAGGGTTATGTAAAGACGTGTTCCATACACTTTTACGACACACCAGCACCAGGGTACTGTTGCGTTTTTAAAGTTTCATTAAGGCGTCAAAGTCACGACCCTGGTGGAACGCATCGCATTTCGTAGGTACATGACCTGTGGCCGCTGGCTGTGGCTGGCTGAGGGTCGTCTTTCATTAACGCTCTAAACATATACATAAGTGCACCAAATCGTGTGAATTGTTATTCACATATAATCGTATGTTACATGAGGCCAAACGTTTACATGGCCTTGTTTGAATTCTTTATAATGCCAAGCGCCTTTCGTGGAAGATTCATTTTGTAAAATAAGAAATACCCAATATATTTTCGTTTATTTACAGGACCCAAAGAATTTTCTTATCGAGGACATAATTACTTCTACACCGGCCACGTTCCTGAGCTCGCTAATAGGAAATTCGACTGGCTCGATGGACGCAATATTTGTCGTGAATATTGCATGGATCTTGTTTCAATGGAAACACAAGAAGAAAATAATTTGATTTTCAAACTAATACAACAAAGTAAGTAAATGTTACTATATACTTACTTTGATTTTATTATATTTATTTTTATGTGCTGACGAGTCATACCTACATTAGTATTATTGAAATCGATATCCTGATCCTGTTCCAAATCCTATCCTAAAATAAATAGGGAGCGAATTTATCTCCGGCTTGATTGTTTGTATCCTTAGATTGTCTTATATTTGTGTATAGTTCGGTCGAGGAGACGTGGAGATGTAGATGTAGCTGTAGATTATTTTCTTCCCGAATAAACAATGCACAAAAGTTCAGAGAGCGTAACTTCAGTTACTTATCTTCGTCGACCGCACTATACATCTAATAAATCAGACCTCCAAAATATGAAAAAATTGCCCTTTTTCATCTTTTGATATTCGTTAAATTTACAAAAATAGCTATTTTAAAAACGTTTGTTACTAATTATTACAGGTGATGTCCCGTACATCTGGACCTCGGGTCGTCTCTGTGACTTCAAGGGATGCGAGTCGCGTCGAGACCTCGAGCCTAAAAATATTTTGGGTTGGTTCTGGTCCGCTAATCGCGAAAAGATATCACCAACCAATCAGGTATAAATATAAAATATATTTTTTATCTTCATATATTTATTGCATTATGCGGCCAGTGAAGTTATTCGAAACACCGAACTTGGTCCAAATAAAAAGGGGAACAAAATATTTTAATTGTAAATATTCTCTCAAAAAGCTGGCTCTTCGCGTAATTTGTGTGGGTTTGTAATTAATATAAGTTTTTATTTATGATAAATATTTTTTTATATTTTCAGATCTCACCCGGTTGGGGTTACAACCCCTGGTCTCAAACCGGCCACAAAAAGCAACGTCAGCCCGACAACGCCGAGTTCGATATCAATGGAACCACCGAGTCATGTCTGAGTGTTTTAAACAACGTATACAATGACGGTATAGCATGGCACGACGTAGCCTGCTACCACGAAAAACCCGTAGTATGCGAGGACTCCGAGGAACTCCTCAATTATGTCGCGAGCACCAATCCCGGCCTTCGCTTGTAATTCGATAACATATTTAAATAAGTTCGTGCTCACAACTTCTAACATCACCTAAATCCCAGTATGTATAAATTAGTTACACTTAACTGCCCATTCTAAGGTATTTGGTAATAATAAATATATGAGATAACAGCTTTGCTGCCCATAAGTAGATAACTTATGTATCTCTAAAGCAACTAATGTATGTATAATAATTATTTAAAAGAACACACTATGTAAAAGTAATAGTTACTTACGCATAATTTTTAAACTGCAAATGTGTTTTCAGTTATAATAATTAATCGTAATTGTTCATTACTTATATACTCTTTCACAATAATGAGAACTTGCCACATTTTCAAGGTATAGCGATCTCCCCAAAACTCACTGCCCTTCTGTTGTACAACCTTAGTAGTTTGTACAAAGTAGCATAAGTATGATTAAGTTTAATTAAGTTTATTGACCTAAGGGAAGAATTTTTATTTGTATATAAATAAATAAAAAAACATTGTTATTGTTTTATTTATTAACACAAAAATAAAATCAAGAATCATTGCAATGAATCTTGGCATAAAGAAAAAGTTTATTTACTAATAATAAACATAAAATTGAGATAAAGTGAAAGAGCCTTCAATGGAACATGTAATATAAAAGTAAAAAAAATATCTATTTATTTATTTAAGTAACTTACAGTGGTAAGTTATTTAATTTGGTCTCAAAATTTTAACAAGCGCCATCTCACGCCACCTTTACTGAACTTATCAGAAAATTACTTTAATAATATTTTAACTTAAATGTAAAATGATAATATAACAAAAAATACTAATATAAAAATAATGATAATATAATAAACAATATATTAAAACAAAACAATAAATCTTCTGAAGTAAATGTAAAAAATAATCAGGAACCACTTCTAACTGTAAATATTTTAATTAGTAACTTTTTTAAAATGAAAATATCAATTTAAACAAAAGAAGATCTATATGAGTAGCCTCTACCTAAAGATTTGAGATCACCATCTTGGTACCTTCGACAAATATTTAAATCCCTAGCTTTATTTATTAATAAAGTCAGCATATTTTGCTTTTGACCATTAAAAGTCATGTAGCTTTTAGAGTATTTTTCAACATCTGCTGGTGTTATTTGAAATTCACTTATATCATTCCCTAGAGTGTCTTCTGAATCAGTGCTCTCCACACTTACAGATTTTTCCTCAAAATCATTTACTATTTCAGCATATAATTTTACAATTGATAAATATTCTTCTAAATTTATATAAGAACTTATATTAGGGACATTTGATTTTGTAATTTCAGGTTTACTTGAGCATAAGTAATGTTTACGAGGAGTCACATATGTGCTGGGAAAATCTGGAAATATATAAAATATATCATTTATGTTTAAAATTTTTGAGGCCATCCTAGTGCAGCGGCACAAGGGGGTGATTGCAAGGCAACGGTTGTGGGTTTGATCCCCACTCGAGGAAGTAAAATATTTACTTACGTTTATATTTCCATTTCTTCGTTGTTGTGTCAAGGAAAAGTGTAGCGTTGAGTTCTGGCACTCAACGAATTCGGCAGTAATGGCGAACGGAGTGTCTTAACACTTGGTTCCCTCTGCCTACCCTTCTGTGTGTGGGATACAGCATGAAGCTGATTTTATTCATTGGATTTAAAAATTTAAACAGTTTAATATATTAAATAACTTATATATGTATCAAAATATATTATCTTTTGCTTAGAATGTAATACTCAATTTGTTATATATCCTTACTTGTAATATAACATTTGCTATCTTTCTCCAAAAACACAGGCCACTTTTCAAGCTCTTCAATAATATTCACCAATCCTCCCCCCTCTAGTTCAAGAAATAAGTCACCAAGTATCTGTCAGACATACAAATTTTAAAATAGTTTTTACATAAGTAAATTATTGTTTGTCATTTAATATTAGTGATTTTATAATTTATTTCTTACCACATCATTATGTGTTGTTGACAGAAGAGCTAATGGCTTAAAAAATATTTTTGAAGCTTTACTTATTATCTTATGACACTTATCAATGGAACCTTCTGTCCATGAAGTGCACCTTTCATTTTTAATTTGACAATCTTCACTTAATATCTTTAATTACAATATATTTGTTAATTTTAATAATTAAACTATACTTCTTATATTATTAATATTTCATAATGTATTTTTAACAATGAAAAAACTGCTTACTTTATCTAAAGGAACTACACCGTGAATACTGGCTTCAAAAATTTTCGTTGGTAGTTTTTTATATTCGGTTGGAAGGTTTATAAATACCAAATTTTCATTTGGTCGTAATTCTATACCATAATCTATGAGCCAAATTAAAAACTGTGATTCCGTGGAAACAACACCACGGACCCATTTATTTTTCCATAATACTGCAACATACTAATAACATGCAAAAAAATAATGCAAGTTACAAGAAAATCATAATATTTTAATTTTAAAGATTAACGAAATTAAGATTTTACCTGACCCTGTGGAACATCTAACAGTGTACTTTTATATGATAAACTTTTATCCGTAACACTTTGATTAAATTCATTTAAATTTAATTTCATAATATCACTATATTCTTCGCTTACACAAAAAAATGAAAATGGATTAGTAAACGACGTTATTTTAATATTCATTTTAACATATAAAATAAAACCGCCAAAGTCCAAAACATTGAAATTAATACTAGAAGACTAGAACTGTAAAATTGAGGACTCAACAGGATTCGATAAAAGCTGTCAATTTTCGGCGGGTAAGTAGGTATATTTTTTATTTATTATTCTTTACCTACATATATTTTTTATTATTGTATAATTGAATTGATACACTCTTAGAGTGTTTTTAAAATATTAAATAATTTGAAAAATTTAATAAATTATATGCTCATACATTTAAATTTAAAGTAAAAATCAAAATATAGTTTTAATAATTTTTAACCATTTTTTTTTATTTCATATAAATAATGATTTCATTTTTTTTTTATTTTACATAAGTTTAATAGTGGGATTCGATGCAACATGAATGAATGTAGGTGTTCATTGCATTATTATTATTTATTGAGCGCATTATAAGTATTAAAAATAAGAAAATATTGTAGATTACGCCCATGAGTTATAGATGGCAGCATAGAGTTAGGGTCTAACTGCTAGGCTAAGACAAGAAAAATGTAACTATAGCCTTGTTGCACTTTGCTATAAGTACCTAACTTAAAATGAATAATGTCACGAAAGAAAGAAAACGGAAAAAGTTTCGGACGGATAAATGAAACAAGAGAAATGTGACAATATGATAAAAACGTTTGACATCTACATCTATATCATTACAGTTTACTTTACAAAGTTAGTTTAATTTACAAAGAAATATGTAATTAAGTATATGTAAATAGATGTCATACTGTCTGCCCGAAAAAAAAATCATAATTTTTTTGCAAAGAAACGCGTGAGAAAAATACTCACGCTCTTTTAGTTGATGTTTATTTTGGAAGTAAAATGAGAAAATAACTAGGTTTTACTTTTACCTCTAGATAAGACCGTGATCATATGAAAGTTTTGTAAATTATACACAGGACACTCCCGTGCTAGAGGTAAATTTGACTAATTCATTAATTGTGTATGTACTTATCTTTTAAATTATTAGTGAAAATAATAATTTTGCAAATACTGATAGAAGCTACACTCGCTGCATCGTTGCTATAATTATTCTTCAGGCTACACTCCAGTGTCACTATATAAAAAATAGCACCAAATCGATATCAACTAAGTATTTTTCCTTTTACCTTTTTTTTTATATTCGTTATATTTTTTTTGAGTTGAGAGCGCTGAATGTATTAAAAGAAGAATCACATGGGAAGTGTTTAGAAATATACTTAAGTACGATAAACATTTCCGAGATACTTATTCATAAAATGATTAGCGACTGTACTATAATACAATAATTAATTTCTTTTTTATTTCATTTCTAGATAATATTTTATATTCGGCGCTCATATATTCTGTCTAAATCAATATTTAGTTTGACAAGTTTGAAGCATTTTGTGCATATCTTCAGATTACCAAATATATTTTATAACTTTTTTTTTAAAATTATTGTCATGGCAAGCATAAGGCTGAAACATTGGATATTGGCGAGCGGATTATAAAGTAATTGATGAAAGAGTGTTTCCTTCGTCGCCTGAAAAAAGGCATAGCAGTCTTGTTGGCAACTTTTGGTAGCAACAATATGCGTGCGTCGTTACCATTCGATTATGCCGCTACTAGACTTTACTTTTGGCAATGGAAGATGGACAAGGACTTAATTAGACTCTTTAGATCGCCAAATACGTAAATTGCCGGCGACATGCCGAATGTACCATACACGCTCGTCTGTAATGATACCTACTATATAACGCACGTTAGTGTGGAGGTCTGTGCTTTTTGATTGTTAGAAGTCTCTATAACGACGGCGTAGTGCAGTCTTAGAGGCTTTTTTCTCAAAATAGACAAGGATATGCACAAGTATGTAATAGCAGTTGCATAACAGTATGCAAGAGAACTAGCGACTTGAAGTACTTACTACTTCTGATCGCCTGGCTTTGTCGAAAAGCTACATGGTAGATTCCATAGAGATTCAATCGGCTCGGACGTGGACACTGCTTTCTCCTTATGTTGGTTACAGTACGGCTATCTTTACTGGCTAACTGTAGGTTTTGTACAGGCAATTAAGAACGATTTTATCAAGATCGAACTGATGACTCATTCGGAAATATTGTCTTCGGTGGTTTTCATTTTACTATTTGAATAGATACAATCAAGTAGCCAAAATCAACACCTCTCCTCCTATACCTATGTTCATAATCTTAGATAATTATAATTAACATTAATAATATGGGTTTATAAAGTTTCCAACTTATAATTGTAATCTAAACATAATAAAAATTGTAAATTGTAAAATTGTCGTACGTAAATGCTTCACCCATACAATAATTCCTATAACAGTATCCGGACAAATCAAAAACTTTAGAATTATTTTTTATTAATAAAAAGTTCCTATTATTGGTTTTCAAATGTTTTTAGTTTGAGCCGAGGCCAAACGCAACTGGTTGTGAGTTCGATATCCATTCGAGGATATGAAATATTTATTTTCATCTGCTGCTTTCATTCGCTCTGGTATCGAGGCAAAAGCGCGGAGTTCCGCCACTCAATACGCAATGCCTCCGTAATTCGGCGGAAAGTGGGCTGTGGGGTACGGGATATCTTAACACTAGGCTCCCTCTGCCTGACTCTATTGTGTGCAGGATACAGCATGAAGCTATTTTTTTTTTTGAATGTATTAAAATAAAAATAAAGTATGAAAACTAAGTACTCGCAATATAAAATGTTACTAAATTTCATAAGATATTTAAAAACTTGTTACGAGCTGTAATATGTGTTATGCGTTTTTGGGTAAGGAATATTTATATATATACATACTTGATAGTAAATTACCTGTGTAACCCACGAAACATCCGAATCACAATAATAATCAGTGCGCTATCATCTCATCGTTCTTTGCGCACTTTGATATATTAAGCAGCTGGTATAAGAATCATCTATGTATATCAACAACACTGATATACAGCAATAATAATAAATGGTCATCTTACATTCCTAAGTAGATAAGCATTTTTCTAGATGACATAAGTTATTTGCAAGAATTTTATATTGTTTAGTGTTGTGCCAGAACAAGTCGACAAACGGATTGCTGAAGTATGTTATTGTAATAATAGATGTGTGCTTGTAGCGTGGACAGGGACGGTGGCGACGGTGCCGACGACGGCGGCGGGTGCGAGGGGCGCGGGCGCGGGGCGGGGCGGCCGCTGCTGCGACGGCACTCGGTGCTGCCCGCCTGCCGCCAGCGCCAGTCCGCCGCGCGCCACCCGACACGACTGTTGTTCGAGCGCTCCGCCGCCTCCGCTCTCACGCAGGTATGTACCTCTCGTTACTTTGCGCGTAGGTGGCCGTCGCAGAGGCGACCGCTCTTGCCTCGCAGTCCTGTCGCCAAAAATAAACGGCGGCTCCTCCGACGCCGGTGACGCCCGATGACCCTAGGTTATATGCGAAATGGGAGTCTCTGGCGGTCATCGCTTCTGTGGTTTTATCAGTGTTACATATTTATTATTTGTCGGCGGTGCGGTGAGGTCAGCCAGCGCGCGGTGATGTGCGCCTTATCGCAATAGGCGTAGAGTCGCAGCGGCGCTTCACACTCGAGCTGCTCTATGTCTTTGCTTTGCTCTTGCGTCGCTTTTGTTTACCATTTTGCCATAACGTATATTCCTTTTAAACTACTTGATGTACAAAGTTTCGTATTTATGTACTTTACAAGCAATATTTGAAAAGATTTTTGAAATCTATTGTAACAAAACGAAAACTATCACTCTACCTTTATATATACGTGTTATCGTATGTATTAGGTACTTGATTGTAATGTGCGTAGAAAAGATCGCAATTCCATATCACGCTAAACTATGATACCATAATAATAAAAAGAAGGTAATAACAGTCGCCAACGCCGTTCAGATGTCAAATGATGAGATGAGTGGTAAGTGGAAACGTGACTTACCCATATAAGCTTGTTAACTGTTGAGTATTCTTACACTGTAGACGTTATATATAACACTGTCATAGTGTTAGTAGATGTCACGTTACTATAAAAAAACTTTTTAAACATGCTTTAGCAAGTAAATTCGCCAATTATATACAAATATACTTGTAAAATGGTGCGTATAAAGTTATCGAGGGATCCAACTCTCGTCCGGTGTTGTCTTCGACAGCACAGCGTTGTGCGTGTACGTTCTAACATTCCTTTTGATACGCCATCTTCACCTTTATAACGCTCGTGTCACGTTCTAAAATTGCACGTTTTTATACATTTACTTAGTGTACCCTCGACGCATCGCTCCAAGAGCTCACGGCCTCGTTATATTCAATTTACCCTAAACTCGCACCAATGGACGGCCGCATTAGGGGCATATCTGCTTGCGGAGCTTTGGGCTTTAACAGTTTTACGGATCCAAAGTAGAATCGAGATCCCGACGCCCAAGAGAGTGAAAGACGGGGGTGAGTAAGAGGGTGGTAGCGTTCCCCGTAGTCCGCAGGAGTGGTCGACCCGGGACTTCCAACTAGGATTTGCTAAATCTGCTGCTTTTAAGTCTGGGGCTAAGTTAAAAAATAGCTTTGAATAATGGGTTAATAAATACCAATGTTTAATAAATTATGTGATTAAAAACATATATATATATATAT
>FAPY01040009.1:0-24766 GCA_900067975.1 Heliconius heurippa
TAGCGAGCACCTACCTCCTATAAGTAACCCCTATGCAAAATTTGAGATTCCTGGCACTTGTAGTTTCTGGGATTTCGTGATGAGTGAGTGACCTTTCGATTTTATATATATAGATATAGTATATTTCGCCTTTTCCAATACAGGTACTTACATAATCTGAATGACTATAATCTTTAATGGCAGCATTTATTGCGTCCTATAAACAAATAATTATTATTTTACAATGCAATAAATAACAGAAAGTTGTAAAATTTATATAAATTGACTATAATTGAAACACAATATCAAACAGTAGAAGAACATCAACGATAATTTACAACAGCCATTGTTATTAAACAATACTAAATAATTAAGCTTCATACATTGTCAAAATATCTCCCAACGGAACGCCATTTTATTTGTATAAGTTCCAAGTGTTGAGGAGAACGTCCAACGTTGCTGCTTGAAAAGATCATCGTAAATTAGCTAATTTCCTTCCATTCAATGAAACAGGAGTGTAACTAAATTTAGGGACCTATTCTGCTTTAATTATAAGTCAAATATAATTTTGAGCTCTAAGTGATAAATTTAAGATGCATTTTTAACTTTTCATACCGTTCTATTCAATACACAGGAATTCCTTTCAAGGGACACCATGAAATTAACTGTAGAACAAGTGAGGACTTCATTAGAGTTCATCATTATTCTTAGAACAAGGGAATAGTGATGTCAATAGAGCCTTAAGAGCAAGAGTTTAAGGTTACATTTTGAGAGCTCTTTAGAATCAAGTAGGGAAATTCGTTACGGACTTCTGTGTAGCGTCAATAATTGGCAATTGTGTTGGTATTAAAACATAAATGTTGACCAATTTAACAGAATTCTTCAAATAAAGTTCAGGTAAAAAGTAACAGCTTTTTACGTGTTTCAGATAATTCATATCCTAAGAGTGGTAATTATTTACATTTTTTCGCTCTGGTTACAAGATAAAGCTGGCGTTATATTCTGGCCCTGAACTTAATACCTTATCTTAGCACGGTAGTTGGGTACGGTAGGTTCCCTCGGCTTACCCTGCTATAACTAACCCAGAAACCGAACTCAAAACAAACTTATTAAAATAATATTTCATAATTTATACTGAATTTTGTGCTAGTCAGAAACACCACTGTTTTAATGTGCCAGAATAGTAATAGAACTTATAAATTGGAAAAAGCTGCTCAAATTCTGATTTTTTACACTTATTTATATAAAGTTTGTAGTAGATTCCTAGGATTTGCTACAATATAGTTTTAGAAGAAAGAAAGAAGAAGACTTTATATTTATCCTTAGAAATCGATAATATAACAGGGACACCTGGTTTAAGAGTACGCAATACCTATTGCCGTGAACTTTTTCATGATGAAGAGATAAGAAAAGTTACTAGTTTAAGATAAGACCTCATTCAATTAAATTTGAATATGAATTTCACTCAAAATTGATAATTTGGGTATTTCTTTTGGAAAAAATAAATATTTTATTAGTTAAGTCGAGCTTTAAATAAATAAAGTAATAAACAAATTGTACAATTTGAATACACTTCTTTAAAAAAAAATCAACAGCTTACTGCCACAAATATGAAAGACAGATATGATTCACAGCCTTTCCCATATCTCATATCTTACGAAACGCAAATATCCTTCTAAAACAATACGAAACTACAAATAAGTTGATAGTGCGGCATACGAAAAGGGTGTATGTGATTACTTATACTACACTCAAAAATCGACTCTACATAAAAGCTTTAAGATACATTTTGATTAGATTTGAACTGGAAAAGCGGATAGCATTTTTACAGTACTTATTGTGTCTTTATTGTTCAAAGTGAACGTAAATATTAAGGTTTTATTATGTTTACTAATAGTGCGGTGCTATTGACGCCGTGTGGTCGCCCCCCCAACGCGGTTGAGTTGAAAAAACTAGAGCCCTAGTTTTGTGAGTAGCTTCTAGTGGCCAACGCTAAATTCATCACTTCTTACTGATGATGTCTCTATGACATGGCAGTTTAGTTATAATCACTATCTCAGTGGTTTCGGGTTCTCTTTTTTTGTATATGATCTATGAAGTGTATATAAGTTTATTAAGATGATAATTTTACTAAATATACCTATTTTATTTGGTCTAGTCGTGCGCTAGAGCACAACCGTGTGTGTAAATGCGACTGGTTATGAATTCGATTCCCACTCGGGGAAATGAAATATTCAATAAGTTAATTTTCTCGCTCCGGTAGACATTGAAATTTGAAGTACATATTTAATTTTAATTGTAAAACGAGTCAAATTTTTGGTTTTCAATAAAATAAAATGAGCTTTATCTTGCACAGATATTATATTTACATATATTTAAAACATACAAGTATAACACGAACTTAAATCAAACTTATTATACTTACATTTCATACAAAAGTTAATCACATAAGGAGGTCAACGAATAAATTTTAAAAACAAAAGTTTAATAAGCTCACAACTGTCATTAATAAATACAGCCATTACAAAAGTTAATATGCCCGAATTCAATAATCATATTAATATTATAAATGTGAATGTAAATTTGTTTGTTACACTATCACACCTCACCCCGTTATGATGAAACTTTGACACTCATTCTTAGATATATTAAGAAGAATGTGGATGTTTTTTTGTAAATATATAAGTATATTTTTAACATTATTTTTTGGCTGTGATATAAAAACAAGTTTAAGCGAGCAAAGCCACGCTCGAGTGACTAGTATAGTATATAAATATGTATGTAGTCGGCATCGGTAATGAAAATATACGATGTCATCGTCAGTTAATCCCTTAGTTATTTCATGCATCGCCGCTTTACAATACCGGGCCTTGGAATGGCCAAATAAAGCTTTCGGTAGGCTGATTTATATATTTGCTTACAATGTTAAGATTTCTTAATAGTTATTGTTATATTGGGAGAAGAGGGTTAATAATTATGTAATTTATTTTTATGTTAGTGTATGGTCAACTAGAGGTTGAGTTTACAGGAAAAAGAGAGGTTTTCATTATTTAAAGGTTTGTATTGTATTAAACTATAGTAGTAGCAAAGAAATCTAAAAGGGGGAGAGGGTGGCCCAGTGGCTTTAAAGTCGACGAGGTGTGGGTTCGAGGAGATAAAATATTTATTCAAATTTATATTTCCATTTCTTCGTTTTGGCGTCGATGGAAAGCAAAGCACGCACAATGCTTGCAGAATTTGTCGGAAAGTGGGGAACTAAGTGTCTTAACACTGGGTTTCCTCTGCCTACCTTGCTATATGCGGGATACAGCGTGAAGCTAATTTAGAATTATGATATTTTTTCTTTCTAATTAAACACGTTTTTAAATTTCATTCCATGTACATTTTTTTGTCTCTCGAGATACACAAAGAGAAAACTTAAACAACTAAAAACGTCCAGATTATGTTAATCATAAATATCCTTTTATTATCTGTAATATCACATCTCAGTTATTTATTAAGATATTACGAGTTCACGAGGCAACCGCAATCATTACCACCTACCAAGTGCCAGGTCCGAGGCCAGGGAGGTCTATTCTGACGTCCGCAACGATTAGAATATAAACAATCATCGGACGACTCGACCGAATTCATTTCGCATTAATACTACGCTTATGATACAGAGTAGATTGAGAATAACAAAAAAATATACAATAAAATTAGAATGCAAGCGTGTGTCAGGTTGTAGGTGACCGGTTATGTACCAAGTAACAGGTTGTGGGTTCGATTTCCACTCGTGCCCATACTCTTCATTTCCTTCCTTTTTCTCGCTCTGGTAATGAGACAAAGTGCAATGTTGATTTCTGCCAGTCAACAGGCGATACCACCCGAATTTGGCGGAAAGTGGGGAACATAGTTAATGGGAAAGGAGTGTCTTAACACTTCCCTCCGCCTTCCAATGTAGACAGAGGGAACCTGGGATCCAGATGAGGTTCGCAGGTTCCGGCTGCTTACCTTGCTATGAGTTGGCTAAAACAATGCTCTTTGTTAATTTATTTTATTGTTGATATTTTCAAAATCCTTTGAGATAGAGAATAGAAATTAAATATCTATGACAATTCTTTTCAATCTACATTTTTTCCATCACTAATCAAACCAAAATTAACGTAGGCAACAATGAAAATAATATCTTTAAATTCAAGCTCTGTCCAGCACTAGTTGAGGAGGTAATGGGAACGGAAGAACAGAGAGCAGAACTCGGAGTCACGCTTTGCCTTGCTACCAGAAAAAATAGTTCATTCCTCCGAGTGAAAATCGAACCCACATCCATCGCGTATCTAAAAAAAAATAGGAATATAAAAAAACCTCTACAATTCTTACTCTGTACCACAAGCCCGACCTGTTAATGGCAGTCTGAACATTGTTTTCGATCGCGAAAGAACCACAAAAAAATTGAGACATCGAAATTCTTGTCCGCATTTAGGAACGATAAAATCACCGCCCTAAAATGATATATCTTACCTCCATCTGTACTAATAGCGTTTTAATATCACGGCTTAGTCATTGGGGCCGCAAAAAATGAAATGTAAAAAATGGATCGATTTCACCAGTTTTAATAACTGTTGATGTGTTAGAATTAACAAGTTTCTGTCTTTTCTGTAGAAATGGTAGGGTTTTTTTTCCAGATTTATGCTATATCCTGTTTATAGCTTGGTAGATGAAGAGATGTGGTGTTGAGACACTACGTTCTGCTATTTATACCTGAATACGAATGGAAAATTAATATAATTGCTACTTTCGAAAGGGGATTGAAGCCACAACCAATGTGTGTAAAATTGGACGATAATCTACGGCACTACGATGGCCTCATAAGTGTTAGTAAAACATTGTTTTAGCTTCACACTGTTTCCCACATAAAGCAGTATAGTTAAAAGGAACCTGGAAATGTAGTGTTAAGACACTCCCGTTTCCCATCTACCGCCGAATTCTTCTTGATTGGCAGTATTCAACTCTACGCTTTGCCTCGTTACCAGAGCGAGGAAATGAAAATATTAAATAATGAAATATTATAATATCCCCTGAGTGGTAATCGAATCCTTAAACGTCTCCAGTAACACGATTGTGCCCTTGCGCCATGACGGCGTAAAGAAAATTATATATTTATCTAAATAATAAAACAGACATTTTTCTTTTTATATTTGATACATTGATTGAATGATGAATACTTTATATCAACAAATTTTTATAACAATAAATTTTAAACGATATATGTATGTAATTGTTTAAAAGAATAATAGCACTTATAGATGTCATAATTCTAAATATTTACATAATATTTACATGCGACGACACATATGTAAATATTTACGTATTTAAAACTAATCTAATGTAAGCTAAACCTTAATTATCGTCTATGAGAGCAGATGGTAATTTCCTAGTAACTTGTCATTAATTTGTTACTGAGTGATGGACATCTAGCGTGTAGGTTGGTTGGGAATAGTAGAGCAACAGTAAGAGATGATTTCACGATATTCTTGGAAAAACAGGAGCAAATGGGATTTTCCATTTTACATCTCAAATTAAAAAAATGAAAATATTAAATCTTTCATTACCTCGAGTGGGAATCGAACCTTCAAGCTATCGCACTTATAGTCGCCGGCTTGTACTCCTGGCCCCGAGGCCTTTAGTAAAGTCTTTATAATAATTTAATAATAATAAAAAAAATCGCGTGAAACTAAAGCATCGTTCAAAATCGTTTTAAAGGATTACTGTCCAACATTGAGATAATTCAATCAGTATATTGCATGGAGCATAAATTAACTTCACAAAGAACAAAAAAATATATAAATATAAAAAATGGAATTGTCAGTAATTTGGTCGGACGTAGGTAGTTTTTAGGTAACACGTCGAAACTCCTTCAGAATTATGACATATGCATTGGGAAGGTTTACAACGGCTTCCTGCCCACACAAGAGGACGCATTAATTTAATATGAAATTATATACTACCTTTGATTTGTAGCTTTGCTTATATCTTTTATATATATATTTTTATAAATCATAAAAAGAAAAAAGAAAAGAAAGAAAAAAACAATAAATGTTAAAATTCACTGAAATGACTAATAGCTCTACTTAGGTGTATATAGCTCTAATTATAAAAGGCAGAAAGCGCATATAGATGGAATGATTTTTTTCAGCTTTATTGCATTTAAGCAGCAGGTTAAGCACTTCGTCCCCCATTTTTCGTTGATTTTTTGAGGTATTGGGTATGCCGCAGTTTGCCTTATTACCAGAAGAGATGAAAATATGATGGAAGCAGATGTGGAGGTATTTAGATAGATGACGATACCTAAAAACATTTTCTCACATAGTTACACATTACGAAACGAAATAAAAATTCTTACCAATTAAAAGTATAAATAAAATTATCTGTGGCAATAAAGATTATTTAAGGTAGCGGGAAATGGTAACCAAAACTCATGTCTGGTCTTACTAATGGCGATAACCAGTTTTATATTACTTAAGCAACAATCCGTCAAGCAGACGGATATCAATCTTAGTTAATCATAGAGATGGAGTCAAGGTCGTTTAGAGGTGCAGCCGTCCTCATTCATTAGTGTTAGAGAAGAATATAATCAAAATTTTAGTATTTTTTTTAGGTTTTAGCGGGAGCTTTATGAGGAGAGGTCATGTTGTCCACATAGTCGCCGTTCGGCACTTTATGTCCAAATATCTATATCTGTGTATAATATTTGAAGAACATGTCAAGTCAATGATTTATTTTGTGTAAATAAATAAGCAGTAGGTACATCGAAGATAGGGTGATAAATCTCTAGGTCTTCTCAAATTAATATGTTGTTAATATTAAATTACATTTAGCAATATTACAAACATTATAACAAATTAACTTATATTCTTAGCTAAATCAGTTATCCTTTTGTATAGCCCACCCAAGTCATATTACTTCCAATTAAAAAAAAAACATATTTTTAATATTAACAGGTCTATAAAACTTACTTACATGCCTAATGGCTCAAAAATTGACTCAATTAAAAAATGTCTGTAATTTTTGATAAACTATGTCAATCCACATACAAAGTAAGCTGACCACAGATTAGCCTCTTTGCGGTATTTCCGATCACCGATATTCATTAAGGAAGGCTCGTAAACTTTGAATTTACATACCGTGTTTTTATTTTATCTCACCTAAATCTAAATTTGGTAGGCTTCGATTTTAACACTAACCGCAAAATTGGTGAGTCGTTTTATTCTTATAATATTTCATGAAGTTCCTTTGATATTTTTTGTTTAATATTTTTTGTTTAGTATTGTTGTTTTTTTATATTTTTTTTGTAAATAAGGTATATGATTTTATAAGTTTTATAGTTTATTTTCAATATCGCGTCAATTGATTTTATATTGGTTGTAAGGGGATTATGACTTTTGGGGAAAATTACTTTTTTTTTAGACACTTCCATTCTCCACTTTTCGCCAAGGCTTTTTCCGCATTCCGCATTTTGTGTTGAATGACGGAATTCAACACCGCTTTGTTTTCATAGCGATGAAATGAAAACATTAAATATTTCATGACATCATTATATTTAACTTATTTTCATTCAATAAAATCTTGCATTAAGTTATCCGCCATTTATTTCTTAACATATCTCGAAAATTAGACGAAAAGTGGCCAGAGGAGTGTTTTAACACTAGGTTCTCTGCCTAAGTGAAATCAATAAATATTATTTAATCAAAAATATTCCGCTGGTACTCAAATGACTCATTAGGTAAATTGAAATAGGTACAGCTATATCCAAACGTAAATAAAATCATATCTACAAATTATCAAAAATATCAATCGACAAAACAGTAATAATCGATTAGAAGGTGAGCTTAACTAATGCCTCAATACAAGACGTCTCGAGCTGAGCGTGTGAAACTTATTCGATAAAAAAAGAAAAACGACGGACCGCCATTGATGAAATGTATCGAAATGTTTCTGTGGGAGCCGGCCGCGGCGCGGGCGCCAGTCTTTGTCGTCATTATGAATCAGTATTTCATGCAACAAAGTAAAGAAATGATAAAAAAAATATTTAAACGACATATGTTTAATTGGCAATTGATATAAACATTAGTTATATTACTTTACTATGAATCGTTTTAAATATTTTTTAACATAATAGAAGTGATTTTTATACAGGTTTATATAAAACGAATAATATTTAATACGTAAAACGGAAATGACACTGACTAATAAAAGAAAGAAATACCTTAAATTCTTGATTCGTGCGAAAAGGAAAGAATTTTCTAAGAACAAGGAAAGAATTTCTGGAAATTCAACTTCGAAGGCCAAAATAGGATGTGAAGATTTTGATATAATGTTCATCTATTTACTTTTTATATGACACTAATAAATAAATTACAATTAAAATTAAAGAATACGTTTTCTAAAACCATAAATAATATTTTAATTTTATAACCTAAGAGTATCTCCTAATAGTTAAAAAAGTTCACAGTAACAAGATGACGGACGGACGGACGAAAATTATGTAGTATATAATTGTTTAATTATATTTCAATGCTAAATACTACGAGTAAGGTACAAATAAAGGTAGAAAAATAACTTCAATATTTGAACAAATCTCATCCTTTATAATAAATATTTGAAATGCTAAAAGACACCTTGTTTTTGTTATATCTTCGTGAAGTTGTTAACACGTACACTAATTTTATTGGTACCCTGCCTATTTGTGAACCTAAAGTTTATGATATATTTCCTGAAGCTCCTACAATGTAAACGGTTGAATTTCTAAAAGCTCCAACAGATTTCTTTATAGCAATTTTACAACGCGACAAGTGTAGGTTCAAATTTCAATTGATGAATATAATAAGAATTAGTGTTATACATCTGTCTATAGAATTTACATACTTGATGCATAAATACATGCAACGCATTATTTAGTTAAGTTAGGCAAAATGCGGACAATTCGCAAAGCAATTTTATGCAGAAATTTAAAAAAGGTACCTAAACTTTATTAATTACTAAAACTAAAAACCTATTGTATATACATATCCTATTATACAATTTCTAGAATCTAAGCAAAATACTCAAAATTACAATAATGTTATCTTACTATGTAGTGACCTAACTTTTCACTTTATTTCACAAAACATATTCCATTGACAAAAAGAAACAGATAAGACTGTTTGCCGACTTCCAAAAAGGGTAACCGAACTGGGAACTTCGGCACCTTTGTTCGTTGTAGACAATAGAAAATTAGTTAAATACTATTGTAAAACACCACTGATGAGTTCTCTTTTGAATGAATGCAATTTTGGTTTATTCATTATCAGTACTGAGAGATACTAGAAGCTAGTTTGTTTTTTTTTTCTTATTTAATGGTAAAATATAGTTTTTCTTTTAACGTAACGTATTTTCCGTATTTTATGGGTTACTACGTTCTAGATTTATTTTGGTTGCATTGGTTTATTTAAGTTAAATTTTAATTCTGTATTAGGGAAATAAATAGAAAATGATAGTCAAGTTTAATATAAAGAAAATAGGTGGTTGTGGACTTTGCCGGTATAAAAATAGAGTTGTACATAAATGACATTCATTCCAAGTTCTGTAAATAGTCTTTAAATTTATTTACATATGTATTTATATTTAAGTAAATAAATTATCCAAACTTAAAATTGGTAAAAGCTTGCATTTGTTTTTCTTAGCATTTTCTATACTTGCCTCTACTTGCATATTACCTCTTATTTTATATATATTTTTACAAAGAAGCAATAAAACAATACGAAGCAAAATCTAATGATTCATTATAAGTAACTAGAGTTATCTATTTAAATAAAATAGGTTTTTCCATCGAACAAACATATTTTAGTTCAATTTAAAAGAAAACCAGTGGTAACAGTTATTTTTTATGGTACATACCGTAGAGCCATAAACTTTATTGAGTGGTTACAATCGTCCTTTTACTTTTACAATTTTTAACCAGTACATAATTTGAAAGAACTTGCTAGGACTTATCTACAAGAAAAAGGAATATAAGCCTTATGTATACGGATTAGGGTTTATTATTCTACATTATAGAAAAATGGTAAAGGAACACAGGTTCTTAGCGGGACAAATGTCAGGCACCTTTTGTCCTATACGCTGATAACGTTTCTAAGAAAGCGAATGATCTTTGAACAAGCGAAATGCAAATGCAGGTGAAAATAATTACAATATTTGCCAAACAAAGGATTATCTCTCATTGTTCTAATGAAACAAAACTATCTCGAGATAAGCGTAACTCTTTTTAATGACCGCCAATAAATTATACCTTTATATATTTGCAAAGATGTAAAAAATATGTGAATTGTTACGCAGGTGTTCGGTAATAGTTGTAAAATATTGTGAGAGCACAAAGAAGGCAAGCAAATTTTCTTTTATTTTTTAATAGTAAAAAAAATATTTTTGTTGAATATTTAAAATGAAACACTGTCCGTTTTCCTGTTAAATATAAAAAAAAGTTCTTATTTAACCCAAACATACAGTGTATTTTTTTATAATTTTTGAAATCGACGAATTTGACTGCAAATCAATCAACATTTTACTAAAGTCTTGCACAAGCATAGACATTTTGAAAATGATTCTAACATTAAATTCTACATTAACCCAATAGCTACAAACTTTAACTAACAGACGAATGTACAAGTATATTAGAAAAAGTAAATAACTGGATCTCGATTGAGCTCTCAGCCAACAAATCTAAAAGTAATTAAGCCCGGGATAACTCATCTTCCCGCATTATACTATGAACTATGAAAAATTTGGTATTCTCTAATTCAACAAACCATTCGCCCCCCACATTCTAATAAGTCAGTGGTTCTCAACCTTATAATTGAAAAATATTTTTATCAGAATCTTACTTGGTCTATTATTTTCATTTACTCTACTAAATTAAAACAGTAGTACAGTGATGAGAAGAGCCTATTTCTTGTGTAATGAGTGTAATTTGGATATGGAACCTTTACTTTAAAGGTTTTTTATAACATATGATAATAATTACCTTTCAAATTAACATTATATGCAAAGAAACTTTGTTCTAACTCTACTTTTATGCTGGACATGTCTATAACTAAAAACGTTTCTGAAATAACAAAAGAATCACAATAATTTATCTTCAGTAGATATTCGCCAACTCATTTTGGTAAATGTGAAAGAATGAAACATAATTTTAACAAATTAGGCGACAAACGCATCACATTTTGCGGCGAGAAGGCTGTTTAGGCGGGTATTATTAATGACTAGGGCGGACCACAAAGATATCGTTTTTTTGCTGCATTTTTTTATAAATAACCTTCGATTTTTACTTATATATATTAAATAATATGAATATAATATTTTACTTTATGTAAAATCTAATAAATAATATAAAAATCGTATGAATCATTCATAAAAGAAGAAATTTATTAACTTCACAAAAACTGGGAATGAGGCTGAAGCTAACCCCCATTATAATATACATAATATGTGGCAAAGTATCTAATAATCCTATAAAATATTTCCATTCATTCAACGCTAATACAAATTCCTTCATCAAAATCAGATGACCGTCACGAATGAAGCCATAGACCGAAGGGATAAAAGAAGGACTCGAACGAAATAGCGGGCTCCCTTTCCTTCTTTATGGATGAGAGGAGGACAGCGCTACAGAATATTAAAACATCACCATTTTCATTATCATCGTGTGGGTCCCACAGAGCCTTCACGCCGCGA
This sequence comes from Heliconius heurippa, assembly GCA_900067975.1. Classification (NCBI taxonomy): domain Eukaryota; kingdom Metazoa; phylum Arthropoda; class Insecta; order Lepidoptera; family Nymphalidae; genus Heliconius; species Heliconius heurippa. The sequence continues at coordinate 11,725 of FAPY01040009.1, forward strand.
GTGAATACACAATCAACTTAAATTATGTAGTGTATTTGGATTCGTTTGTTGCGCTCCATTATACAAATATGTCGGAATGTCTTCTAAATATTACGTGTAAATTATTTTCTTTCTCCGCTCTTCTCTTCAGCTTGCCAATAAATTGAAATGTTTATTGTCGACGTGCTGCGTTGTGGGGTGTGTATGGGAAAATTCTTAATGGGTGCTACAAGGATTTATGTATAAGTTATATATAACGTATAGTTTGTTTTATATATACTCGTTTTACTAGAGTATTTTTTAATTAAATTTACCTAGTATAGGTACTTTTTAATTTTTTTATTGTTTTATATAATATTCTATATCAAATAAATTGAGTAGGTATCAAACATAACAAATATTAGGCTAAACTACACATCGATCAGTTATTGGAAAAAGAAATGGCATATCACAAGTTTTTCTTCACATGTTGCATAAGACCTAAAAATAAAAAAAAAGCCACTTTTATAATAATATAACATTCGTGAAAATTCAAAAAGAATACACACTCGAAAATACATACCTTTCAAACTCCATTAAAAATGGCCTCATATTTTACAAAATATGCCATTTAAAGCTGACGTGGGCTCTCCGGCACATCATAATAGCTATATCCTGTCTATAGATTGTCAAAAATCAGGAATTTCGGCAATTACGTCTCACCTCCCACGTGAATGTTACAAAAAAACTTGCACCAGGCGCATCTAAATTTTCTTAAAAGACTCCGACATATCTACTTTTGTATGATGCAAGTGATAAGCGTAAGCGTCAGGGCTACCTATTAGTTTTAGATACTATAAATACTTTTATAGTTATCAGATTTATTATATCCAAAAAAAAACTTATGTATGTTATATTGTCAACTAATGAACCAAAATGTCCTAAATGTTTGAGCCTATGAAAAATAAATAGAATTATTATTTTTTTACGGCCAGTTGTGGCGCAGAAACTCAAGCATGCGACTTTAAACTTGACAAGTTATGAGTTCATTTCCTGAATTAAATATATAATATTTTCATTTCCTCGCCCTGATATCGGGATAAAGAGCGGCATTGACGTAGATGCCCTCAGATTTCGGCGAAAAGTGTAGAATAGATTTGTCTTAACATTAGGTTCTCAAGTCTCCTCTTTTTTTTTACTTTAAACCAATTGTTCTTATCTCATAAAAGAGTGTTCTTAAACAATATTATATTGTTAGATATATCTGCAATGTTGTAAATTACCAAATTCTTTTTAGATCAAAATAGTACTACAGTTTCTAACTTGCGCCGTATCAAGTGTAACAATTTTTTTTATTATTTTTCCTATTATTGCCTTTGTGCGAGCTAGCGCCGGCACGAAAGGTTCCCTAAAAGGTGTTCCAAGGCGTATCTTCACGTAATAGACGTCGGTTACATATTTATTTTTGTGTTGTTCATTATTGTCTTGACATAAATAAATTAATGTTTTCCCAAATTTCGCGCTTCCACGGTGGCCGGTCCAGTTCACAAGGGAGGCCAAGTTATAATAGATTTCATTCAAGACCTGGCCACGCCCTCAGTTTCGATGGTTTGGTTTATATAAGTAGTAACTAAGTTCACACTTCGAGGTGCTCGCTATGACGTCCTGCGTTGGAGGTCCATTAATACAAAAAATATGGTTTCTGTGGAGATGAACCAATGTATATTTTGAACGATATTTCCACGTGACTATTTTGAGTTCTAATTTGAGTACCTATAAATGGTGTGATAAATTAAATAATAATTGATACCTATCATATTTATCTCCTGTAATATACATTTCGTTCTCTAAGGAATATCATTTAACGCCATGCATAGAACAATTGAATTCTAATTAAAGGTCTCTTTAAAATAATTTTAATTTATTGCATTAAATTTTTTTGCTGTGATCCTGCTCTTAAAATGAGAATAAAATAATTATTTTTTCTTAAATTTAGTTTTTAATCTTTTTTTATAATATTGAATATTCCATATAGTAAACTGTATGTTATTGATTATTCATTATGATTTTTAATTAAAATCAATGTTTATAGAATAAGCTTCGTACAGATTTTGTCTCTGCTGCTCAGAAATCTAAACAAACATAAAATGGAAGATGCAGTGACTTATAATTCCTCTTATGCAAATGCGAGATAGAAGATAATGATATACGTGTGTACCAACATAACGATATAAAAATATATAAATAATTAATACAAACTGTGCACTCGGAAACGATAAACATCGATGCTCGGATGTTTCACGTAGCACGCTATTTCATTATTAATTGAATATCGCGGCGAATGAAAGAAGTACTAATTAGAGACCTAGTATTTATAGTTCATTTTAATTCTAGATATTTGATAAACCTGTATTTATAATTTATTAAGCCTAGTACGGATTATTATCAAATTCTTTGAAAATATTTGGTTGTAAGTAATATTTTTTAAGCATTTTTATTGTGCTGATTATTAAATGATTTATAATATAATATAAATTTAACCAGAGAGAACGAAGTGCCAAATGATACAGTGTCTGTAGACCTCTTTCGTCTCGTCCACTGTCATGAACCTCTTCATATATTGCTACTTAATATCTTTGGTACTGTGTTTTCCAAGGTAAGGTAATAGTATATTATTTTAAATTCCATATAAAAGATATGTTTTACGTCGTTATATTCATAATAAAGTAATAAAATACATGTACTTATATAGTTGCCATTGTTAGTGTTACACCTAAAACAAGTCTTGATTGACGAAACAACGCTACATTTCAAACACGTTCCGCTGTCAATCCCGCCATGCTCGGAAAAAATATAAACCTATCCGCTCAGTCCAAGTTATAAGAGTATTTCATAATATTATTTATTGATTGTCGTAAAAAATATCATAATAATGTAATTATTTAAAATATATAACCTGTTCAAAAAAATTAAAAGTTTAATAGTTTTGTTTTTTTTAAATATTTTATGTTATTGTTTTAGCGTTGTGCACTAACATGACTAAAATTAACTCATAGTAATACTATATCCAGAGTAAAATATTGTCAATTGCTTAAAAAAACAAATGTACCCATAACTCTTGCATTGCACTTAACTTTTCTCTTTGAAACGCAATCGCCCACTTCCAGGTACCTGATCCTATGTATATAGAAGTTTCGGCTCCTACAAAACAGTTCTACACTTGAATTACTTTTTTATACAAACAATTTTTCAAAAATACACAAATATATTCAATTTAATTGAAATTTTAATGCGATAATAACCAGAACGGCACTCTCTTACAAATTAGGCCACCGTCTAACTGTAAGGACTCTACAGGGTGCCTGTCGAGAAACCTGTGAAACATGTTAAATAATACATTAACAGTGACCGGTGTCATACATAATTGAAGAGGATCACTGTCTCAGTGGAGGTGTCGCATCGACAGTAAATTAGTTACAGGTTCAATAAAAAATATTGTTGGAAGTCAGCCATTTTGTAGCTAGCTAAATGAATTAAAGAAATAACAAATATCTTTAACATTTTACAAAGTAAATGTTTAGAAAATTCACTGATAGGTAGTTCTTTTTTCATGCTCATTCATCATTCATTCATTAGGGTAGTAAACTCTGTGATTCAGCGGTGTAGGCAAGAGGAATCTGAGTTAAGACACTCCATTCTCATTAAGACATTTTCGTTCCCCACTTTCCGTCAAATTCTGGAGGCATAGCGTGTTGAGAGGTGTTCAATTCAACGGCATCCTTTGCCTCTTTACCTCAGTGGGAATCGAACTCACAATGTCACATTTACAGTGTCCTTGCACCACGACTGGCCAGAAACTATAATTATTCCTATTTGATATGAAATATAATATTATGCCTAAAAACTATTAAAACCTATGTACATTCATCCCAATTTTTTTCATTTCTCTTTTTTTAATATTGTACCATCGACAGCTTAAAACGGTTACTGAATCTCAAAACCTGGTCGTAATCGTACCAGATTACCAACGGCCCCAGACGCGTCTCTTAATTAAATCATTTAACCTTTGAAGCTATACTCGTATACACGTACTGTTATGTTCGAATGTGATATATTAATAACAATGTTCTTAAGATTGAGTTATAAATCTTCTTGAAAATATTGTTAGCTTGTGAAATATTTCATATATATATGATATTTGTATATGTAAAAATTTAAGTAGGTAACTCAGTTAAAGCATAAACTTAAAAGTAAATCTTGAGTTGAGTTGAGTTTAGCAATTTCAGAAAAATATTACAAAATAATTAAGTATAAAGTCTATAGTCCATATCAAAGGTCGTTTGAAAATGTACGTTTTTAAGTCACATACATATTTTTACCATTAATAATTGTATTTTGCATATTTTCATCGAAATTGTTGTGAGTTCAATTGTAGGTACCAAGGTACCAGGTACCAGGTTGAAGCCACAACTTTTCAAACTTCAGGTTACAATACCTATATACTGTTAGCAGGGTAGACAGAGGCAAACGAACGGAATGTTGTTGATACACCACGTTCCCCTCGATTGTCTGTCGAATCCACATCAGTCGCGTTCACAGGCTGACTCTGTTCCATTGCACCATTAGGGCTCTAGAAAATGAAATCCTTAATATATTTTTTCATCCCCATTGCGAGTATAATCGATATTGAAACGCAATAGCTATCCCATACGCTTCATCAGACACGAAGCTAAGAAGTAACTGTACATCATCACAAACAAACTTGTATTTCTTCTTGTATCAGCGCTAACGCCATTGTGAAGGGATTAAGTCCATTCAAGAGGCAGGTAAGTGGGCATTAGGTGTGTGTATCCTTCGTTTAAGTACTTAATAGATAATTGCCAAAATTTGCTTTGGTCCAGCCTTTTGTTGATTTGCGTAGTATTTTAGTTGTTACTTGAAAATTTCACTTTTATGTTTAATTTTGTATCATTTATTCAATTTTGGGCTTACGTTATGAGTATGTTGATTATTGTTTTTAAGAGTTTAATAATTATTCTAAGTGGTTTTTCTTATAGAATTCTTCAAAGAATCGCTCAGTATGAATATAAAATACATTAATTCAAATATATTTGATTTTATTTATTTTATACATTGAAAATGATACTCAGATAAGATAAACTTAATAATTATTATATATAGCAGTTCCTTATATTACTTTCATTACATTTAAATATATACATAGACAATTGTTTAAAACTTTAACGACATTATTAGTTTGGATTACATTTTTTAACAATAACTCACAAACATATCACCAACAACTTAAAACTAACAAAAAACAAGGTATTAATTTAAGAGATTTCTGTAACGCTTAAGAGCTTAATAAATTGTCACTTAAAGTTTTTCAGGAACACAATACTTTTTGAGTGCGTAGTAGGATAAAATTTGTTAACAGTTGAAATCACAACTAAAGATAATTACTGAGCCTCACACATAGCAAAGTTGCAGTAGTCAATGCCTTTGTAAATGATATTGCAAAGTCAACGAGTTGGAAAATTAGTGTTCTTTCATAGAAGTATTTAAGAGAGGGTTATGGAATATAATTGAAATAAAAAAATGGCCAGCAAGCTTTCGGACGTCTGCAAATGTATGTGGAGAAGTTAAAAAGGTTTCCTTTGTGCTCTTTTTTAAGATTTTGCATTATTAATAATATGTATTTAGTGACTAATTGTTTCTGGTGTAAGAAAATGTTGTCATTGTTGTTTAAAAAAATGTATTTTTTGTTGTAGGTGCAAGTTTTATAAAATTCCTAGTTTTTTGTGTAAATAATGTTTAATTGTGTATAAATAGTAATTTAGTTGAAAATTACTTAAATTATTATAATATAATTGAATGACAGTATTTTAGTATATTTCAATATACTCGTATGTAAAAAAAATCTTAATATTTAAAAAAAACCTAAAATTAGAGTTGGTATAGTACGGTCAACAAGTCGTGGCCGCGCTGAAATTGTAGACAGCTGTGCACCAGCTGACCGTAGTATATCATCTTGGAAAATTTATGTAAGAAAATTTCGATCAATATTTACTTATTTTTAAACTCTATTAACGTATGTAAGAGCACCAAGTTATAAGTATACAAAATATCTTATAGTATACCAAATCCAAATCGTATATCTAATACAGATTAAAATATTATAAAATTATAGAAAAATAAGAAAAACAAAAATATTAAACAAATTTCAACTCCATGTGAACCGAAGCATATGATGGGATATGCATAATATCGCATTATTTAAATAATTAATTAACCTCTCAACAGACAGATGGACAAAATAAAAAGGTATTACGTCTCCATATCGATATATCGACATCTCGATCGGTTTAAAGGAACATAAATAATCGATCTTGACGTTTGATTTCCGCTCGATATTTATGTATAGATAATGTTTGATTGTTTTACTGTAGCCACTAGATTTATTTTAGAGGTTAGGTTATTCTTATTTTGTCGAAAATAGTTTTGATTTATTGGAGTTGTGAGCTTACTCCTAGCGCGGTCTTTGTGGGTTCGATTCCCATTCGGAGAAATGAAATATTTAATAATTTTCATTTGTTCTTTCTCATTTTCATTTGGTGACGAGGCAAGTTTTAAATGGGGGGTTCAAATAAGGAGGGTTGGAAGTCATGACATTATATTACCCTACCCTGCTAGGTATATACAGGATAAAGCATAAATTTTAAAAAGCTCGAAATCAATACTTAATTATCTGTGCTTAGCGTACAACAAGGCAAAGCATGGCGTTGCAAGGCATGCAAGGCTTGAAAAAGGTCACCAGGTTCCCTTTGCCTACCCTTTGTGTGAGATACAGCATGATACTAAAAAAATGTGTTTTAGTTAATCGTGTCTAAAAATAAAAAAAATGACTAAAAATCAATCATCATTAAAAGACAAAAATCGATATAACAAAAAAAAGTTGTTGATTAAGAAAAAAATGTTGTAAAATAAAAAGGTTATATTTTAGAATGAGGCATTATATTACATTAAGCTATAAAGGATTTGTTTAATAGTCTGTAATTGGTCGACCTAACATGGTTTTTACTGGCATTGTCCTGGTGAATGGAGAATCCCGTACTATAAGTGTGAAACACGAATCAATTTTTACATTTATATATAAATTTTCAACGGATAAGGTATCTTTCATTTTCTTGAGGCCGTGGTAAAGTGGTAGCGAGGTAACTTTTGAGTTCGATTCGGATTCGAGCATAATCATTCCGATTATTTTTAAATTACTCGTGACCCAAATGCCTCTTCGGATGCAGTTCTTAAACTCATTGTTATATTGACGCCAAATTTTAAAAAAATGTTTACATAACTAGTGGCCTAATTAAGCTTAAAAGTGGAACAAGCATTCATCCCTTCAATTTAATTCTATTCTATTCCAGCTTCACGCTGTTTCTCTAGCGGTTTAGTCAGAAACAATCATAAAATTCACACATTTATAATATTAGTAGGATTTTCATTTCCTTATTTTGGTAGATCACGTTGAGTTTTCATCACTTAACACGTAAGGCCTCGAAAATTCAGCGAAAAGCGAGAAACGGAGTGTCTTAACACTAGGTTCCTCCTGAATAACCTGCTATGTGAACAAATCCTGAAGCTGCTACTTTACTAAGTACATAATATATATTACGGAATATATACTAAGATGCTGGCAGAATTTTCACTCTCCTCTACACCATTGCCCGTTGACCAGAAAAAAATAGAATTTAAAAAAAACTTACCAAATTTCTTAGTTTTAGTCAATAGCCCTTAATCGGACACTCCCAGGATGCTGTTTAACGACTGAGTTGAAAACCAAAGAAAATAAGCCTTACGGCCTAGGTGGTCATTATTTTTCTAGAAATATTTCTGCGTTGTTGAACTTACGCTGCAATATGCACTTTAGAAATTACCTGTTAATAGCGACACTATTTTATATTAATAGCAATTCATTGTTTATAAAAAAAAAATTAATATTATTAATACACGAAAACTCATCGAGTGAAACCCAAAGTAACAGCCGAGGTCAATAAATAAATAAATCTCAAAGCTGCTGTTTTTTAACCTTTTTTTAGATGAATATCTATAGTAATTACGTGCGTTGGCATCGAAAACAAACCGCAATTTTGTGGTCGGCCATTATTGTTTATGGGTCAATATTATAGGCGTCATAATTACAACGTAGACCCGTCTTTAGGAGATTTAAGTTCGTAATACACTCCCGTGCTATTCATTAGTGATTGTTGTCTTAGATATTGTAAGTTATTTTATGTTTCTTTGGGATTCTTTTATTTGTCTTTGTTTTTTTTTAAATTAATTTTGTTAATTAAATACAAGATACCAGTCGTGGTTCAGGGGCTCAAATGTGTGACTGTAAACGCGACTGGCTTTGGGTTCGATTTCATTTCTTTTTGTTCCGCCACTCAACACGTAATACCTCCCAAATTCTGCGGAAAAAAGAGAACGGAGTGTCTTAACACTAGGTTTCCTCTGTCTACCTGATATATGCGGATATAGCGAAATTTATTTATATACAACGACAATATACTAGTAATAAATAAGTCAAATAGACTTTATATGTATTGCAAGTTCTCTCTTCTTCTTCATGTAACATAATGCCCATGCCCATGACATCACAAGACAAGATTATTTAACATCCATCCACGAGTAAACTCGTAACAAAACGTCATACAAACAAACAAACAAAAAAAACTTACGCAATATGCATCGTGTTGATGTTTTCCACGCATATAATATTTCGCGATCGAATTAAATCGATCTTATCGCCCATGCGTCTTCATTCGCGCGTTGTAAAATGTGAGTGTTGCAAATCGCGTTAATCTCGACTGGGTACCAGGAATCCAGGCTTCACGCTAATGCAACTTGACTTCAGAAACTTCAAAATGTTTATAATTTTAATAATAATTTACAATTTGTTCTTGTAGAGTGGAAAAAGTTGGTGACTGGACAAAAAATAATGGAAGATAACTTATTTGAACGTGTTTCTAGTTATAAATAGGTACAAATGTGTACTTCAAAGTAGGTACAGAAACTCTAATTATAGTTTTAAATTAAATAATTTGATATCATTATTTTTATTTTATCATAAAGTTTTTTTTAGTTAATTCATCACATATATTTTAGTTAAGCACCATCTATTAGCATATTTATCAAACGTAAGTCATTTTTACGATATAGTAACGACATCTATCGAAAGATGTAGTAATCTTTAGAAAGCTTTTACAGTTGTAAAGCTTGTACGTTAATAGATGGAACTTTGCTGTAATATCTTAATATTATTTTAATTTTAATTATTTTGCGGCTTCGCCTGTGTCGTCAAATAGATATACTCGTATGTAAGTATGAATTGTGTATGACATACTCTTAGGTAAATGAAAGCAGTTGGATTATATTGAAACGATTAAAGCTCAAAACTTTTCTCTACAAATGGACAATTTCACAAAAATATTTTTTTAGTTAACTACTTAAATACAACTTTACAGTTTTAGACTTAGTAGCAAATTTTTGAGAAAAAATTAACTAAATAAGTGGTAGGACGTATCATTATTATTGTAGATCAGTTGATTGTTGACCCAAATCTGTTGTAGTGACAATATTCTATGCATATAGCATTAATTAGAAAATGCAAAATATAAATAAGAATAAAAATTATTTAAAAAGTAAAATAATACATATAATTCGTAAAAAAATATCTTAATCTCGACCCAATTAATGTTATATACAGATTTCATTTTATGTAACTATATGCGTGTTTCACTATTTGTAAAACACGCGAGTTTTAAATAATATTTATTATATATTTCTTTTATATATTTACAAAATAAACCATATTATTCCGTATATACATTTAAGAATCTGCCGTTCCCATATAAAACGTTGCTTATTTACTAAATGAATATAAACCAATTTAGACATTTAACTCAGCTATATTTTTTATATAAATGTACTGATTTTCTGAATATTTTTATATTTATTCATAAAATATTTGAAACTACGTTACTCTTGTGTCATATAAGTCACATTTAATTCTATATATCACAGCTTGCCATCAATTTTCCTATACCCTATTCGTTGCAAGATCAAAAACCTATTTACATGTGAAAAATTCGACTTCCTTCATACAGGTATCACATTTTACAACACAGCAGTCCACCATCTTGCAGTTACACCTAGAACTTATTGATTTCTTAATAACGCTAAAGCCTCTGCCACAGCAAAGAGTAGCACAATTATGCCTATCCTTGCAATTCCTGCCTTTGGTGCTCACACATAAATTAGGTGTTTTTTGTAAGTAGACCAAATTTTTTCTGTCCATCTCCAATTTTTTCCTCTTTTGTTGCGAAATAGCGCGTTTAGATGTGTAATTCAACAATTTCTTCTTAGTCGCGTGGTGATAGTGTTTCTTTAATAAGCCCATTGCGGAATTAAATGGTGGTAACCTCTTCCAACAAGTCTTTGTTGTGCAAGACCCTGAAAAACCATGGCATTTACATACTTCTCGAAGTTGTTCTCCAACAGAGTCGATACCTACTATAATATCTTGTTTAAGTATCTCAGCTATTTGGTCAGAACCTGCTTGTTTCCACTCAAGGAAGTTTTTCGTAAATCTCTTCCCATACTTGAAGTCATCACCGCAACCTCCTCGCATTTGGGTAGAAGCATTTTTAAAACTAACCAGGCAGGAGCACTTGGAAAGTTCACCTGAAGAACATCCTCTAGCTACTGTATGTGTTATTGAAGCTGCGACCAAAGCGTATATGAATGCGGTTTCCCTATATAGCTTCTTAAAAATTCCCCTTTTAAGCTTTCTATTGAAAACTAGGGAACAATTCCATCTGTCGTATTGGAAAGTTTCTTCGCAAGCAGCGATTGCCTGTTGCTTAGCAGTTGTCAGGATGTTGGGCAGCGCGGGTTCTCTTTTACACATTTTAGATTGACGTTTAGATGATGTGAATACTTTACACGTCCCGGGGTAAGCTGTTCCTGACCTGTCGGTGAATAATGCTTCTACAGTCTTTTGCAGTACTGGTAGAGATCTGTAACAAATTGTTCAAAATATGTACACACGCTCTATCCCACACATAGCAGTGTAGCCAGAGGGAACCTGGGAACCTCGTGTCAAGACACTCCATTAAGAATCCTACGTTCCCCACTTACCGTCAAAATATACATTTCAAATATTAAAGTTTAGGAGGAGAAGCAGAGTCAACAATCTATGAAATATGAATTATTAGGTTGTAGGCTATTGCTATATTATAAATCTAAAAAAAAACTGTGTTCTTCATCTAACTCTCGATTTATAGGATAGATATTTCTGCCTACAATTTTTATAGACTGTCTGGCATTTAGTGATAAGTTACTCTTTATAGATAGTCTATTCTCAAATGGCGAGAGAACTAAACACTGCTTTAGCCTAATCAAGCTAGAAATAAATTGCTTTGTAGGCACAAATATTTTGTTATGAAAGAACAACTTTGTATGGAAAGTTTAAAACAATAAAATGGGGTAATTCCATTCCATTCCATTTAAAAATATAATTTACATACTACATATCCGTTGGATTTATATAAAATTATATAATGCTTATAAATCTAATTAAATAAATCATATATTAAAATTACAATAATGCATAGAAGTCCTATTTAAATAGTTTCATAAAAACTTACCCTTCAACATTTTCCGTCGCGAATATAGAAACCGTAGAGAGTATTAAAATAGGAATAACACTAGTTGTAAACATTATGACACGAATTACATGATTTCATATAATATAATTGTTTGCAATAGGAAGCTGAGTGTCTTAACACTAGATTCTCTCCGCCTATCCTGCTGTATGCGGGATAAAGCGTGCAGCTGATTTTTTTTTATTTAATTATTTGCAGCAATGATGACGTTATTGGATGCAATTACCAAATGAAGTCATACTTGACAAAAGACAAAGGTGTAGCAGATAATGAGTTTATCAGGCTGGGTGGGACGTTACCAAAAAAGGTATAAGTCAACTCAGAAATCAGTGTAAATACATTAGTGTCGTAGAGCAAATAATAGACTTCTAACTTCAATGAAGTTAACTTCCATCGTAGCTAGGGTTGAACATATCCTTTTTTATTAAATTGCTAAAATGCTAAAATATTAAAAAAAGGCAGTACTTCTATGATATAGAAATTATACATAAAATTTAAAAAAAACTTCACTGTGTACAAGAATCGTTTCACCTACATCGAAAAACGTAGGTGATGTTCGGAGTTAAAAAAATATGAAAACAATATTATATTATATAGGAATATAAACATTTGATTTTGATAATAGCGAGTGCCTCCAAAAACATTGTTAATAAAGATTAAGAAAAAATTGATGTTAATAAACTTAACACTCACAAGTTTAATTGTTGTGCTTATCAAATTTGCGGCGTTGAGTTCCATCACTCAACCCGCCATGTCTTAAGTATTCGTTGGGAAATGGAGACTGAAATTTGTGAAGCTAAAAAAATAATAGCATTTGTTATAGGTAACATATGTTATAGGTAATAACTAATTACAAAGTACGAGTATTACTAATTTGTAATTGTTTTTTACAAGACTAGCAACCCTAGCCCTGTGGCTTATCTTTCTGATACGATATTCTACACTGAGTAGAGGTTGTTAAAGTTCTGAAAGGAATAATTTTCTTTAAACTATTTATAGGCAAAGATTCAAATTCCACTCGGGGAATATATTATAGTAAAGAATTAAATCAATATAATTAACTATAGAGACCAGTCGTGGCGCAGAGGCACAGAGTATGACTGCAAAACCGACAGGTTGTGGGTTCGATTTATATTCAAATTTATATTTCCATCTCTTCGCACTGGTCCATCGCATCTTCTGCCACTCAACACGCAATGCCTCCAGAATTCGACAGAAAGTGTGTCAGAGTGTCTTAACACTAGGTTCCCTCTGCCTATCCTGCTGTGTGCGGGATACATGCTTGCGTCATCAACTATGGTTATTTAAATTTAATATCGTAGATTTTCTATAACAATATTTAATCTATATATATAAAA
>FAPY01040122.1:0-10719 GCA_900067975.1 Heliconius heurippa
CGGAGTGCCTTAACATTAGGTTTCTTGTGCCGTGTGCGGGTTACAGCTGAAGCTGATTTATATTTTCATACCTGACTTATTCTTTTATTTCTATATATATACTCTGTATATATTTGCCAGATACAGCTCTGAGAACCGGAAGCTAGCTGTATTTTGTTATTGTCCCATATGGCGGAACATAGAGACACACAAAACGAACACACTTTATAGCTTATAATTTCCTCCTGCGTATTGACTTACTGTACCATCCTAAGGCACGATGCCAAGCTTTACAAATTGTATTTTTTCTATTGTGCATACTTGAAAGTTCAATTATTAAAATATAATTTTATTTAATTAATCAGTATGGTAGATGAACATAAAATATTAATTTAAATATTTTTGTAATCCACGTATATTTGTTTCTTTTTCGCTTTGGACTTCAGACCACTATAGAGACATTTGGTATACTATTTTATATAGAGTATCTTATTTTGAACCACATTGTAATATATAGTAATAAATGTTTTTTTCTAAATCCATCCATTCCGGAAGCCGAATTTACTATAATTAAATTGATAATGCAAAATATAACAATTATAAACGATCTTAGTCAAATATGAATAAAGTATCGAGTTAATATTTTCATTTTTTCGTTCTGGCACCGAGGCAAAGCGCGGGGTAGAGTCCCGCTACTTAATACGCAGTGCTTTCAAAAATTCAGCGGAAAGTAAGAAACGGAGTGTTTTAACACTAGATTTCCTCTACCTACCCCTCTACATGCAGGATACTGTATGAAGCTGGAAAACCAGCACTAAATAAACTCATGTACCTATTAGAAAAAAAAGTTATACATACACACGAACCCACCCCATAGTAATATACAGGAACATAATTCGAAAAATATTAAAAATATTGTCACATATTTGGTCATGTAAAATGAAAAATATTTATTTACGTCGTCCCTCCTAAAAATACCACGCTGCTAAAAGATTTACGTAGAACGTGATTTTAGTATACCACAATAAAATATTAAAAGCATTCTAAATAAATGGCCGTCAGTGTGTAGCGCGGTCGGGCGGAAAGGCGGAAGGTACGCCTTCGGAAACAGGATGGTGTAAGATAAAGAGAACATTTCCTATGGAACATCTTGGGAGAGATTTAGCAAAATTTCGACGACTTCGTTCCTTTAACGGGCCGCCGAGTAAATTCGTTGTTTTTCATATATATATTTTTAATATTTTTTGTCGGTTTGTTTTAATTTTGTCAGCTCCCGTATCGTTAGTTGGTGTAATTGTGCGAAATGCTCGTTAAATCTGAATTAATCTAATCTAGCAAGCCCACAGCTGGCTGCTGTGCTCCAGCTGCTAGGATAACGTTAAACTTCATTAAGTTATTACATCTTTGTTCTTGAAGATATGGCCAGTGAAATTTGTTTAAATTATTTTTTTTTATAGTAATTTGCCTTTTTAAATTAATTTTAGTAAATATATAATCTTATAAAACATTAAAATAATTTTATCGAACTATCTAAATTTTTCTTACATATATTACGTATATATGGGGCCCTCACGCAACTTCGCACGCTTAAATTATACGCGTATTTATTTTATATGATTTAGATATATTTAATATTATTTTAGTATAGTTATCCATCTTTATTAATATTTATTTGATTTTACTATCAAAATGTATAGTATTTAAAATATTGATTCCAGGAATTCCAGGACAAAAAGTAGTATATGTCATGCTCTACAATCCCTTCTATCGGTCAGTGCTGGTCACATAACAATCGATCTTCAGAAGATTGGTCCTGAGAAACGAAAAGACTTATGTATCGTGTATTTACACGATGGCCGATACTAAATGGCCGTATTTTTCAAGTGGATATAGTTATTTAACTATATCCACTTGAAAAATACGGCCATTTTGATTTTATTACATAAACATATATCCTTTTATAATGATTTTTATATAAAGAACATAATTTAAACTCTATATCTTCAGTTAAATAAATTCTACTTAAACCAAGTTTTGTACTTCACAACACACATACTCGTATAATATGATGTTGTATTAACAGCCCCTAATATAGCCCACTCAATACAAATCTCCACAATCCCTTAAGACCGCGCACACGAGGTTTATTAGCGGCGCCATTGGCTTACATGACTGTATATCATTGGGTACCTCGGCTCTAATCATATTAGATGGCCTAATAGTCAGGATTACTCCAAGTGCTTAATTAAATCGATGTAAACTTATCATAATAGTTTGTGGGTTTATTATCACTGGTACATAATAAAATAGAAGCCGTCGCGGCGCAGGGTACAAACGTGTGAATGTAACGGTTGTGGGTTCCCTCTGTCTGCCAAATTTTCAAGGCATTGTGTGTTGAGTGGCGGAAATCAACGCCGCGCTTTTGCCTTGGTACCAGACGGAAATAAAAAAAAAAGTAATCTATTTCTCCGAGTGAGAGCCGAACCTATAGCCGTCACGTTAAAGTTACATGCTTGTGCCCCAGCACCACGAGGCGTTCCGTTTAGTGAGGTAATATTTTTTTATTGATTATTATAAAAAATACTCCAAATATAGACTCTAATTAAGGAAAATTGTTAAGTAAAACTTATATTTTTACAGAAAAGAAATTGAACAAGAAAAATTCTAACGTTGGTATTTTCTTTACAAATTCGAAACAATATAGGACTATATCTTTACATTTTCTTCGAATGGCCGGTGGTATTTACTGAAAAACTTGAGCTTTTACGTCACGATGAACAAAAGCGGCCGTAATAAGTCTGCAGAGCTACGCGAAACAACTGAAACTACCCCCAACAAAAAATGAAAAAGTCTGTCGATGTCCAAATAAAATATACTTGTAAAGGAAACGTTATTGATATTGTGTAAAAGCTGTAAAGTACTTAAAAAACCTTTTAGTTCCAGTTTCTAAAACAATTTTTATTAGTAAAAGATTAAAAATATAAAAAAATATATTTATTTTATTATAGTTAACTGAACACTGGTTTATTGTATGTCATAGATGTCGGCACGTTTCAGTTAAGTCGTGTTTAAGGGTCCAAGAGATAAGATAAGGCCGCCTTTAGTAAGATATCTACTCTATATGTATCTTCAGGATACTTTGCAACTTAATAAATAGATATTATCAAAAATATTTTTTTCTCCCAAAGAAAAAAAGAAATTATGTTTCATAAATAACACATTTTAATATCAATAAATTACAAAAGTCATTAGCACCCACAGTATTAATAATCCTAAAAATAAAAAGAAATTTTCCGCTTCGTAAAAATGATAAAACCATAAAGTCAACGACTATTTTTAATGTATATTAATTTTGTTACGATTATATTAAAAAAGCTGTAGAAAGGTCTTTTACCGGAAGCCAGCGTACATCAGTATTCCTCGTAGCACTCGACTCGGGGAAACAAATTCCCAAAATTGAATTTTATAAAACGAGCTGTATACTAGAACTAGGTACATAGAAGTTTGTACTTGAAAAGACATTTTTATTCAATTATTTAATTTCAAAGATTTTAACTAGATATTAGAAAAATTCTTGATTTTTTTACTGAATTACACTATATTTATGAAATAAATTAAGTCGATTTCCTAATTCTTATGTTTTATATATTTTTTTATTTGATATTATTTTTGTTTAACGTAATAGTATCTAGATGTTTTACAAACGTTATAAAACATAGAAAATACAATAAAATATTTATTCCTAATGTTTTTGTTTGTAAGAAAATTAGCAATTTAAAACGTCATTTTAAGGTCTGTTATGTTTAAAATTATCATAATCGAATAATCATTTTAAATGCCCCGTTGTTCCCAACCTATATTTTATGGCAGGATAATAAACAATAATGATAAATGAGTATTTCGTACATATAAAAATGTCAGCACCAAATGATTATTACAAAATTAAAGGGATGCTTAAATATATTAAATTAATAATAGTTGAACGTAGAGATTTGTGACCTAAAAACAGTATCTCTGAAATATACTGACGTCAATAAAGTTCAGCTAGACGTTTCATATCTTTCGAATGCAAAGATTTGCTAACTTGCGGTTCTTGGTTTGTGATATTGGCGTTTGGATTGAACTCCGCCTACGTACTCGTAAGTCGTTTTTTAAACATTTTGTACGAATTCATTGAAGTGAATTGGAATCCTGTAAGAATTTATACAAAGGTTTACACTGAATAATGCTAAATTATATAGTTACACTACTTTTATTTGTAGAGTATATCTGTAAGTCTTTGTTTGTCCGGGCTAATCTCCGTAACATCTTGTGCGATTTTTAAATAACTAAATATTTTTCTATTTTTCCCTAAATACACTTAAATAAATATTCACATAGTGCAAGACAGCGATGCTTATTTTCTTACATATATTCTGAATCGTCGATGAAAATATCAAGAGATTATAATTATTTACGTTTCTTTTACAAAATAGAGGGACTTAGTTAAGAAATACCAACAACAGTATGTTTTAAATTTATTCGAGATATGCTCATTTTGCACCTGCAGACTAGGTTTGGTACTGGCTGTATCACAGACGGCTCGTTCTCTGAGATTCAATTTTAAAAATTTGTTCCTCTCACTGAGACGCACTCTGAATACAAATAGCGCTGAGATATTACTAGTGTTGGCCACATTTTTAAACTGAATTTTCTTTGTTCAATCTTGTATATTATTTCAGTTATCCCGGGTCAGATGTCGTTATTCAGCTTTATTGTATAGAACTCGTTCAGAAAACTTTCAAATATATTTTGTATGTAAATAGAGAAAAGAGGGTAACAGAAAGTTTATGTTATGATAGAGTTACTTTAAATATGGATACACTTAACTTGCGTATGTGATAAACAAGATTTTTTTAAAAAATAATGTTAGTAATTTGTGATTATTTGCACTGCTTTAATCTACATGGAAAATCTTTTGCTATTTGATATTTTATTTATTATTTAGTAGATATTTAGTTATCAATTTCTGTTCATCTAAAGACAAAAATATAATCCTACGTTCTATTATGCGGAAATATTATAGCGTCAATGTATATGTATAAGAAATTCTAGCAAATTTATAAATATAGACATGTATATATGTTTGTATATAATTTACTTATTCATTCAATAATTACTTAAAACTAATACAGATCAAGAATATATGTAAATATGCATAAAATATGGAAAAAACTAAAATTTCTAGTTTATTTGCTGCGAAGAAATAATAAAATCACCTGTACGAGTATAACTCTCTCTAAGTCTTGTATCAGTGAAATGATGAAAAGTAAATGTGTTGTCAAGAAAACGTGACGTACACCCTTATCGCTTACAAATATTTGCGCTCGTGAACGCTCGTGTGAGCCGAACGCAGCAGAACGTGACGTATTGAAATTATTATTTTTTAGAATTATTCTTCATACTTGCTTGTCAAAGGATGGGTAATACGAGTAGTGAACTATTCTAATTTATTTATTGCATTCGGATTCATAGGAAGAAGAACTTGCGGTTGGCGGTTGGTTTGGTTTTAATAAAAATGCATTTTAGAATTATATTTTATAAATATATCAAAATATATTTATAAATATAATTATAAATATGTAAATTTCTTTTCAGTTTCACGCTGTGTCATGCATGTAGTAAGATAGGCAGAGGGAGCATATTGTTAAGACATTTCGCTCTCCACTTTTCGCTGAATCCTGACATTATCTGTTGAATAGCGGAACTAAACGCCGCGCTTTTGCCTCGACACTATAGTGAAGAAATGAAAAAAAATAATTATTTCGTCGAGTCGGAACCGAACCAAGAACCTGTCGCGTTTACAGTCACATGCTTGTCCTTGCGACTTAGAGGCACTTGGTCTCTATTTATAATTGATAAAAATGTATGTAATAAAGTTCCTTTTACATCTTAAGCTCTTGCTAATATAAGTATATCTACACTCAGCAAACTTACTAATATTTGATATTCAAGAAAATTCCAAGATAATTCGTTCAACTTAGAAAACTTTACGACATATTAGTTTTCTCTACAATTTTCTAGCTTTATGCTAATAATTCCAATTCGTTTCATTTCTATATATAACGGTATAGAGAAAATTGCCACCAAACCCATAAAATAGACCAGCTCTGCTTCGAAAAACCCAGCGCTAAATACGAATATAGTTTATCAGGCATTTTCATTTCGGCCAATAATATATATACGAGTGGAGTGCGGTCCGCGTACACGCTGCTAACGGAAATTGAACGCGAACTACTATCTGGTACTATCGGGAATGGACAGCTCATGTCAGGGTGGCTGTGTATGTTGACTGACACACTATCTGCCTATCAGTTCCGAGCACAAAGACATCCATCTCGCACTGCAACAACTTCCGCTGACGGGTTTCAATTACGTTCAAAGTTATCGCTGCGCTACATTCGTTTTGATTTCGGTGATAGAGTTATAGAGACAGATGTATGGGTGGGATAGATTGATTTGGAGGTGGAATTTATTTGTTGTTTAAATGAATGCGAGGATTGTCAGTTTAGGATTTTAAGCAGCAAAAAATTGTCTCTTGTGATCTCTCTCTCTCTCTCTCTCTCTCTCTCTCGTTATGATTGATATATATGGCAAGGAATAAAATTTCTTTTAAGCAACTATATTATAGCTTTATTATACTATATTATAGCTATATTATACTTTTAAGCAACTATATTATTATACTAAAATTTCTTTTAAAGCTTTTAAGCAACGGAAACATGGGAACCAAGTGTTAAGACACTTCGTTCCCTATATGGGATATATACTATGGCCCTTTTGTTCCCCATTTGCGCCATATTCTGGAGGAGTTGTATTGTAAGCTCTAAAACTAATTTAGTCTAAATCTTACACATGATTTAACATAATGGAGTTAAAATAAACCTTACCTACATTTATTACAATTTATTTATAAGATAAATAAAAGAATAGATTTTAAGGAATAAATCTTTTCTTTCGTACGGATGATGAAGAAGTTTCCTATATAAACAAAAGTTACGACGGAAGCCACGTATCAGAGTAGGGAAAGATTCGCTAACTATCAACAACTTTCAATAATCCCACGAACTTCATTGTAACGAACGTTATTTTGGCAGTTAACTAGCCTTTTCTGTCGTCGCCATAAAGCCATGGTGTCAAGAGGGAAATAAATTTTGTACTAATTCCTTTAATATGTAGCGTTTATTGTATAGTTTAGAACTAAGTCTAATGTTGTTATAATAATGTTGGTTTGTGCTTAAAATATAACAAGCATTTGATTTTTTATGGCTTTACGCTGTATTCTGTACATAGCAGTATAGAAGGACCCTGGGAAAATAGTCTTCAGGTCTTAAATGGAGTTGTTTACCCATTAAGTTGTTTCCCACTTTCAGATGATTTTCTTGAGGTATTGCGTGGTGAGTATTAGAACTCAACGCCGTGCTTCACTCGTTACCGGCCCGAGGAAATGAAAAATTCTATATTTAATTTCCTTAGCGGGAATCGAACCCGCACCCGTCGCGGTGACAGTCGCACGCCTGTGCTCCTGCGCTACAATGGTCTCAGAAAGACTCAGAAAACGATATAAGTATCATCATGATTTTTTTCAATTAAATAGAGGTTGAAATAAATAAATGACTAATGATAAATATAAACGACTTCTAATTTCTAGTTATATAGTAATTGTTGGACATTTATAATACAAGTTTTTCCGCCTTTTTTACTTAGAACATTGTAAGTTAATATTATTTTACAGTCTGTGGTGTTTGATTGAACTTTGAAGTCAAACGTTAAAGTAATTAATTAAGTCACCACCTCTTTGATGCTGAAATAAGTTTGGCATAAATGTTAAGAAGAATTAAGGTTATTAGTGACGGTCAGCGTAGCTTTGTGTGATTTGTGTATAATAAACAGTAAAATATACTGTAGGTTTATATAAAGTTTATAGGCGTAAAGCTAAAAAAGCTTACATTTTATTATATTAAGAATTTGCAATATTTTTTTTCACACTAATCAAGTTTTAGATTTTATCATTTAGGGTATCTTAATCTTTGCTATTGTGAGAATATATAATACCTGATATAAGCATAAAGAAGAAATCAAATTTCAGACATAGAGAGTGATATAGGGTTTCATTTCATTACGCTCATAGTATGATACTGTACGCATTACATCTTGTCTTTCTTTATTCAAGGCGGTCGTATAAAGATATAAATATATAAAAATGACATTTGGATATATTGTTGTGTTACAGTATTAAGAGATATACTTATTAAGGAATTATTATTTATTAATATTTTAATTTTTTCGTTCTGGTAATACGGTAAAGCCCGGGGTTGAGATCCGTCATTTGAAACGCAAAACCTTGAATATTAGATGGAAAATGGGAAACAGAGTGTCTTAACATTAGTGTAAAGTACCCTACAAAATAAATAAGACCCGTGAAAATAAACAAAAATATACAAGAGGAAAAATAAGTTGAAATGATTTGAATTGATTGAAAACGTCTTTTGTTATTTTTATAAATCTCATCCTTTTTATAGGGTAAAGTAATATCGGGGATAAGAAAGATTACTCTCTGAAGGAACAGCGATGCATTTCAGCTAATCAGGGAAATAAAGTGGTTATGGTATTTGGTACTTTAGTATTGAAAGTGCTATAAAATTATGAAAATTATTATGCATAATTTGTTTTAGGTATATATGATACTAGTAATATTGTTCATATATAGGTAGGTATGTAGATATATATTTTTTCTTATGATCCTAATTTTAATTATAAAAAGAAATAATAGAGAAAAAATATATAATAAGTTACGTTTAACATAAAGATATTTTTAATGTTCAATAAACAAAAATTTATAACTTAGAAAGAAAAAATATTTTATATTTTTTTTATTTTATATATTTAAAAAGAACGTATTACCTCCAAATATCTCTAAATATAAGTGGTCTCCGAGGTGTATAGTATAATGTTTGTTAATTAAAGAATTATCTACTGGCCACACACTTAAATTAGAATTTGTAGAATAGTAGCACGGTGCAATACAAAATTAAGGCAAGTTCATAATGAATATTTATAGCTTTAATATCCTTCGACTGGCCGGTGGAGCTAGTCGATTAACAATTCCAGTTGTATGCAGAAATGGCTATTTTTATTGTTAGTGTTCGTTCTGGTTCTTACATAAATTTTACTTTTTTATTTAAATGTTCGGATAAAACTATATCACTTTTTTTTCTTAATTTTCAACACATTTTTAGAGCAAGGGTCGGAGCTTTTCGATTAAGAAGCCTAATTATATACACTTCTTATTCTTTTAAGGTCCTCCCCACGGTCGACCTGGCAGTTAATGTGCATTTTAAGGAAGCTCCTTAAGCCTAGACTTAGGGCGCAAGTTTCAGGCACTGCTCCGACCTCTTTCTACAACGCGATGGCCTGTTATCCGAGTAGAGAATCCATGAAATGGTCAGAAATTTCTTCTTTTTCCTATGGTACCATTACGCTGACGAAGACGAAGACGAAGCTCTGAAATGTCTTTTAGTAAAACCGAGTCGAGTTTAAGCTCGTTAAGTTCGCCTGGATATATTCTATTTATATCTCCTGCAAAAAAAATTAAAAAAATATTATTTCAAACTCCTATTTTTGTAATTGCATTTCATGAAATAAGATTTTGTTATTACAGTACTTGTATGTATGTTGCGCTTACCAAAGTATATTTTTGATAGTAAACTATGAATTCAAAGTTACGAATAACAAAAATACGCATTTATTTTATTTAATATATAAATGAATATTGTAAAATATTTTTGTTTGAAGCCAGTCGAGGAGCAGAGCGCGACAGGTTAAAAGTTCAATTTGCACTCGAGGAAATAAGATATTTAATATTTTCATTTTTTCGTTCTTATGTCAGGAAGGAGTGCCGTAACTCTAGGGTCCTTGTACCTATCCTGCTACATACAAAAAAATACTAAACCTTATTATCACATGTAAAATATAAAGCCAGGATACAATATGAAATAAGTGCATAAGATATTCATTTCTTCAACAATATATCCTGGTCTCGTGTACATAGCCGTACATTGTAGAGCGCGGTGCAATATGTTTGCTTGTTCCGGACCGTATCTTCCTTTTTATAAGATGTCCCTGCAAGTCAAGAGTTACGAGTCGATTCACCCTATAAAGTTTACAACTCCTTGAAAGCTAATACTTTGATCTTAAGCTGAGCGCCCACAATAAAAGTTCTCGGATTCAATCTAGGTTGAGTGTATAATCAAAATCAAAATCAAAATATATACACATATATTTTGAAACCGTCGTGGTGGGGTTGTCAGGGTCATTGGGTGTGACTGTAACATGACGGTTGTAGATTCGATCGTCACTTGGGGGAATTAATTATTATTTATTAATATTTTCATTTCTTCGCTCTTGTACCAAGACAAAAGCTCTGTGTTGAGTTTCGCTACTTAACACGCAATGGCTTGTAAAATTCAGTGGAAACTTGGGAACGGAATGTCTTAGCACTACCTGTTATATACAGGATATAGAGTGCATTAATATACTCGATAAAGTACTCGTTAGACTCCAATACTATAAATAAAATGAAGGGGGGGCGATAAATGGAAGGTGTTTTTAAATTAAAAAAGAGTTTCAAAGAACGAATACACTTGCTTTTATATGCTAACTTAACATAAACAATCGTAACTTAATATCTAATAACTTATA
>FAPY01040191.1:0-10934 GCA_900067975.1 Heliconius heurippa
GGTAGGTTTCTGCCTTATAAATATGTGTGTACACTATTTAGATTATACGACTCTCGCCATGCTAACGATCTTTCTTATTTGTTACAGAGAAAAGATGACACAGATCATGTTCGAGACCTTCAACACACCCGCCATGTACGTCGCCATCCAGGCCGTGCTCTCGCTGTACGCCTCTGGTCGTACCACCGGTATCGTGCTGGATTCCGGCGATGGTGTTTCCCACACCGTACCCATCTACGAGGGCTACGCGCTTCCTCACGCCATCCTGCGTCTGGACTTAGCTGGTCGCGATCTTACCGATTACCTGATGAAGATCCTCACAGAACGTGGTTACTCTTTCACCACCACTGCCGAAAGAGAAATCGTGCGCGACATCAAAGAGAAGCTCTGCTATGTCGCCCTCGACTTCGAGCAGGAGATGGCCACCGCCGCCTCCAGCAGCTCCCTCGAGAAGTCCTATGAACTTCCCGACGGTCAAGTCATCACCATCGGAAATGAGAGATTCCGTTGCCCAGAGGCTCTCTTCCAACCCTCATTCTTGGGTATGGAAGCCTGCGGCATCCACGAGACCACTTACAACTCGATCATGAAGTGCGACGTGGACATCCGTAAGGACTTGTACGCCAACACAGTATTGTCTGGAGGTACCACCATGTACCCCGGCATCGCCGACCGCATGCAGAAGGAGATCACCGCGCTCGCGCCCTCCACCATGAAGATCAAGATCATCGCGCCCCCAGAAAGGAAGTACTCCGTATGGATCGGAGGCTCCATCCTCGCGTCTCTGTCCACCTTCCAACAAATGTGGATCTCCAAACAGGAGTACGACGAGTCTGGACCCTCGATCGTGCACAGGAAGTGCTTCTAAGCGCGCAGGCGCGCGTTGCTGCCCCCGGAAGCGGCCCGCGGCCCGGTCGGCCCCGCGGCCGGCTGCTCAACTCAGGCTTGTAATCTCCGTTAATTTAATTGTACGTAAGATATTATTATATGTAATTAAATGGTAACAGTGACGGCAGGGCGGAGCGCGGCGGCGCTCCCCGGCCGCCCCCGGGCCGCCGGCCTCTGTACTGCACTCGCCAAAGGATTTTGTAATCTCATGAATGATGATTGTATGTGCTGAAACGGATAAGACTACTTTCTTACTAGGTCATTTATAAATTATAAAATATAACAAAAATACAAGAAAAAAATCTGTAAAATTTAACCTGTCTTTTCTTTACCTTGCCCTTGACACGGTTCCACACCGACTCATGTTTATGAAGCTCTCGAGTGCAACGCTCGACATTGACTCTGGACGAAAATAGATTTGGACGGGAGCGATGCGAGTCGCAGCCCGTACTTAATATAAGCTATTAGTTTCATTGAAAATAATAATAATTTAAAATATTATACAAACTAGGTATTTACTTTAAACAAACTAATTAGTTAAATTAGACAAATTGTAACTGTCTTTTACGTAATAGTATTTCTAAAATCTAGATAGTACGGACATAGTAACTAGAATATGCCTTCATTAGCGTTTGCATACTACCAACAATAAGACAACCATATAGGTAGGTTATATGAAATTTAAATACCTATGAGTAGGTAGGTAGATTATTATTTTCATAAAAGCAGTTGGTATCTAAACGGGTAACATCCGGTTGTATATGGATGTCCAGTAACGTCACATACTTAAAAGCTGACGGATTTGTAGTGACGATTGCGTCATTGTGGCTGCATAAGGAACAGCTACATTTAGATATAGATAGATAAATGTACTTTTATTAAATAAATCATTGTTTATTTTCTAGATTACACGTCCATTTGAACCCATAACCTATGGCACAAAAAAATTAGACGAGTCAATGGCTCTTGCAGGCTTGCAGTTCAACAATACTGCATTTCTATCGCGTGTATTTATTTTTGTTCTTATCTCCTTTTATTATTGTTTTAAAATATCCTTATCTATTTTACGCTTTATCCGAGTGACTGTACTGCGCTCAGAATTAACTATAGCATTAAATAGTAGTTAACTATAGTATTTGTATAGTATTTTCGTTGAACTTATTATAAATGGCCAAATAAAATTTGTAACCTTATAAATAATCGTCAACCCGTCTTCATGTGGACGAGGACAGGTTGACGATAACGATGGCTTCAATTTAATCATTAAAATAATTAAATTCTATTTATGACAATTGACAATAGGTACTTAAGTGATTCACTTAAGATTTTTTGTTTTCTTCAATAAACTAATAGAACGGGGTTTAATTGTTATTCTTCTTAATCTCATGCCTATCCTGCTATGTGCGGGATACAGCGTGAAGCGCGAAAATATGTTAATAAATAAAATAAACACGATCTTGACGATGCATGGAAATGGATAATTTTACACGCGATAGTAACGGCTTTGGTTTCCTCTTGCGAAAATACTTGTATATTTCTTTTTCCAGTCTTGCTAAATACAGCCGGATTAGAGTTCCGCGGATGTTAGATGTTTCCCAATAGTACTTATTGCTGAAAAAAAATAACAATAACAGACCTTGCAATTTAAAGTAAAAAAAGGTATTTTTTTTCATAAATGAAAAACAAAACAATAGCATTAGCATCTTTCTTTTGAAAAAAAAAAATACCAATGCTTATATTATTGATTATTATTTATTAATTAACCTAGTCTATAAATTAATTGCATTTAACCTAATGTATTAATTAATTGCATTTAAGTATTCTGAATAAGCTGCTCGTATTAAATACAATTTGCTTCTTTTATTCAAATTCGATAACATTAGGTTGAGACCATCGAGGCGCAGTGGCACCGGGGTGTGACTGTATGCGAGACCGTGGGGGATTCGGTTTTCGCTCGGCGGAATCAATAATAATTCTAATTTATTAATATTTTTATTTCTTTTCTCTGATAACAAGGCAAAGGGCGGCGTTGAGTTCCGAACTACACTAGGTTCTCTCTGCAAAGTCATGCAAGATAAAAAGGTAAAAATGTGCAACAGGTGAATATTATAATTAAAACCAGTATAAAGTTTCACATTTTATTTTTGACATGATCAACAAACAGTTCATTCATAAAAATAGTGAAGTTAAAAAATGACGACGACCATTACAATATTAAAGTTGAAAAATCGTTGTATCAAAATAAATAATATAACTTTTAATAGGTAAAATGCATTTGGGTAACTCTGAAAATCTGATATTTCTGATAATTACCTTTACATACCAAACACAGCAGTATTTCGTTCGCACTTTGAAAATATTAACATAGTAAATTCTTAAGATTTCTATATTACTAGATTCCTTAGGATACCTATATTAATAGATACCTTAGGATACCTAATGAGAAGATTCCTATATTAATTATTAGCTACCGTAGACATATCCGATTTTAAAGTTACTCCAAACGCATCTTGTTTAGTTTAAAATTTTTTATTATGTACATATTTGTCGCCATCGGGCTCATATTGACTTTTTACTTGTCCTTGAAAATTCATTAAAAATAGTAGAATAGTTTAAAATGAAGCTAAAAGTTTTTATTAATAAAGGATACATTGAAATTATTAAAATGAAAAAAAATGTAAGGAAAGTGATACATTAACAATGTTAGTGGTAACTGGTTAAGTAAAAAGACAATCTGTCATATAATAAAAAGTGATTTATATGCTATTCAAGTTGCGATATTCGTGAAAACGTGAGAATACATTTCCTCTTGCACAGTTATATGAAACGTAATTGATTTGTAGAAACAATCAATAAATAATTTGTGTAGGAGCGTGGTATTTAAATGTTGTATTTCTAAAACTTAAAACTACAGTAAAAACATTTAAAAATCAAGTGCTATCAGTATGTTGTAGAAATATAAGAAACATTGCATCGAGAAAAGTTAAAAACCCTTGCAAAACACAAAAAAATCCCTTCATTTTATTCAAACTTGGCAAATTTGTGCAAAAAAACATAATTAAATCGAGTTAAAAATTAAAATTAAATTTAAGATTCTAGTTAGCACGCACGTTGGGCTTTCATTAAATCTACATTAGTTCGAGATAATAGAAAACGCTTAAAGAGATATAATATTTAATTTAAAAAAAATATTAACATCTAACTGGACTAGCTCCTTCACTAAGCCTAGATTAAATTACTCGAGGATATATAAGCCTTTAGAATTACAATTTATATTAAATTGTTAAAACGTACTTGATTGATTATAAAAAAAATATTTTAATTAAAAAACGGAAATCCATATCTTATATATCTTTCTCTTTTTATTATATAAAAATATATTTCGTCGTAGTGGGTATTATTTTGAAGTATACGATATCATGTTGGATGGCCTTAGGTATTTTTATAGTAAATTCACACCCCAAGATCTAAATCATTTTGAAATATAATTTTGAACATTCCTGTTGTTTGGGCTGTTTGGTGAGCGAAACGAGCAGGGGAAGGAGCCCCCTATTGATTAATATATTATTATTACGACATGCAATACATATTTTTAATATAAATATTTCAAAAACAAAACAAACTGACAAATTTATTTTTAAATATTTTGTAAAATTTTTACAATATATGCATATCACACTACAGGCTTATAGCTCCTTGATAAATATATTATAAAAAAAACCTTAAATAATTGATCAAATACTAAAATTTAAAACTAAATCATACAAGTACGAACAACTAAGCGTAATGGCGGTGTTGTGCGGTATCAGATTCTATTTAACACTGGATATAAGATTTGTGCAATTAAAACGACAAGAAAATATCAAATATTAAAAAAAACAAATAATTAGACATAAGTTTATAGCTGTCATTATTTTTAAAAATAATTTTCTTTTTAATATAATTAAGACTAAACAATAATTATTTATCGATAATTTAAATAAGTATGTTAGTATGAAACAGTTAATATTTGTAAGTTAGTTTAGAGGATTGTTTTAAAAAAATTAAAAAATATATATGTTGAACATTATTATGTTGAATCAAATATTTATAATATATATAACAAATTGTAATGGCTCATAAGGAGATAAATATTTATTAATAAATTATGCAATATACAGATAAACATTTAAACTTTTAATATATATTTTTTGCTAATTTAAATGATAAATCATTTAATAGTCACTTTTTAATGTCTATAATAGTCAATTACTAGTCAAAACAATTAGTAATGCATGCATTTTTTATTATTTCAAGTCATTTCAATACACAAATCTTTGCTTAGTTATAGAATTAAAGTTTAGGGTTGCCAACACTATAATAAATACTGTGCAGAATATAATATTTTCAAAATATAGGAAAATGATCCTTTATTTCTACTGTGCAGAATATAATATTTTCAAAATATATGAAAATGATTCTTTATTTTAAATATTAATGAATTTGTTTCTTTACATTAACTTTTGACTGATGCAACTTTAAAATCATCAATATAGGAAATAGGTTCATATAGTTTTCTTTTATAAAAAAAAAGTTTTGTTGGCAACCCTAATTATATCAATTTATATATTAAAATTGAATTCAACTTTTGTACTTTAGACATAATATTAATTGTAAGGCCACTTTTTATATTCACACTATAGAAAATAAATATAAACAAAGTGAGAAAATCTAATTTATGAGGTTGTCTTGGTAATTACAATATAACATTATCAATAATTTAAAAACGAAATACAATATTTTCTATAGTGTGTATACAACATCTTATATCCGAAACTGAACACATGTCCGGACGTTTCAATACACTAAAAAAAATCTTTTTTTTTAAATTATGTTTCACTGTCTCTCATACTGTCCTCTGTCGCTTTCCTTATGTCACTCAATGGGTTGCCATGGACCCTGAATCTGTAGACACACGTGTATGTAGGGTTCCCGTGGTTGCTTTCAACCCTTAATTCCACTATGTCGTAGGCCACGGGGTACTCCACGCCCCCTATGTTAGTCATTTTGGGGTGTTTCACTGGGAAGTATTGTATGGCCGTGCTGTTTGTGTCATACATGTAGTCACCGAAGAGATGCGGTTCTGCATCTAATTCGTTATGGAGACCCTGTGAATAGAAATTATATGTTTTTGGAAAGCTACAGTAAAATATAATTATACTGGCGGGGATCCGAATGATGTATTATTCCTTATTTATTTGAGACCATTTGAGGCGCAAGTGAGGCCGAGGCCAGTCGAATAAATGAAATATTTCAAATTAAAAAAATTAAATGCTTTTGCACCTAAATAAAAAGTTCTTTATATATTATTTAACGCATAACTATGTTTATTATACGGGCAATGTATAGTACCTATGTAGAGAAAGTAAGGTGAATGTATTATGGCTATATACAAAAATTACCTACAAAAATGTAGTACACATTAATCCTTATAAGTGAAATAATATAAGTTTCTATTGAGTTTTCGATCTATAAAATAAACATAAAATATTTATTTGGTTTTTTTAACTGGTTAAGTGTAAAAGTTTTGTATTTAGGTTATTGACTCAGATTAACAATTTATAAATAAAGAGAAATTTTATATAATTTTTTTGGGCTGCTCACTCGCTGCTCTTAATTTAAGATTTTTTTTAAAAACTGCAAAGTATAATTGCTTCTTGTAAAATTTTTCAACAAATTGCTTTCCAAAAGAAAAAAAAACTTGTTAATAAAAACGCAAACAGATGATGAAACATATTAACTTACATATACTGAAAAGTTTTTGGGTGCCGATTCAATCTTGCCATCGACAGCCAACAGCCTCGACATGTGTTCCAGTGAGAAACCTGTTACCTCGATGATTGCGTATGTTCTTAGCACTGTGAAAAATAGAAATGTCATTAAATCTCAAAGATAGATTAAAAAATAATTTTACTAGCCTAACCAAGTATCAGGAGTATCTGTCCATCAATGTAAAGAAATATTACTATTTTGATATATTTCTTTAAAGTTTAATTTATCTAAACTTTTTTATTCTCTTCTTTGGATCACTTGAGGAAATGTAATATTTAATATTTTCATATACCACGCTTTGTTAACGAGATAAAGCGCAGCGTTGAGTTCCGGAGGAAAGTGAGGAATAGAGTGTTTTAATTCTATAATAATTAACTATGCAACTAAAATTACGAAACCTTGCAGTATAAACTAACCCAAATATCCCGGGAAACCCTGGAAAGCCCAGCATTCAGCGGGCATTGCACCAGGGGTCACCGCATATCGTGGCGAGGTGTAGACCCACCATACTGGTAGACCTAGTATGGAATATTGTTTTGTTTTTATCTGGTATAGCTCTGTACATCTTGTTGATATCACTTGTCCACCTGAAATCGTGTATTATTTGTTAGTAAAAAATATATAAAGAAAATTATGATGATTTTCATGTATATTCAAAGTTATTATTCAATATGAGATATCTACAGAATAAATACAGAACATTGACATCATCATAGCGAGTAGTATCAGAGTGTACACAATAGTTGTAAATTCCATCCGCACTCAAAGTACTGAATTATTTTGACTTCCCCTCTCTGTACCTACTCTACTATTGTTTCAAAACAAAAAGTAGTAAATTATAATAAATAATTATAGAAACGAGCGTTTTCAAATGACTCATTAAAAAAATCGTAGAAAACGGATTATAAGTAATAATTATGAAACAAGTCTACCTGCAGATTCCAAAGCATAATCCACGAGTCCAGTCTTATCAGCGTCATAAACATCCAGCATACCAGCCACTATCTTCTTTATCTCATCTAAATCGAAACGACTTCTCACTTCCACCGGTCGAGTCTCAATCTCTCTCACATACTCTCTTACTTTCTCCACAATAATCTCCATTTGCCTTCGCTCTATAGAAAGTAAGTATTCTTGGACAATATGCCGTATTGAGTTTTCATCCATATCTGGTTTCCAAGAGCTGATCAGTCGTTCATGTATCTGTTGACTGAGGGCTTGCATTTCTTCTTTAGTCATATAATTCTTGTCAAAATGATGTTTTAATTTTGCAGCTACTGCATCACTGTTATCATGGTTACTTAATATCGTTATCAGATTCTGTTGCAAGTGTTTGAAAGAGTACTGTTCTATTTGTGCTTCCAAATTGTCGATTTTCGACAGTTTCTGGTCGAAAAACTTAAGGCGATTGTCGACATTGACAGCCCAAGTCTCTAAAGCAGCTACTCGCTGAGTTAAATCCGAATCAACTACTATCTCTGGTGGTTTATAATCATCTGTTACTATAGGATCTGGTAGAATTTGATCTTTGTAATGGTAACCTGAAAGAAAATATTATAAATTAGTATCCAGTACTACTTCTCCGTCCTTCCCACAAAGTCGAGGAGAGTAAACAATACGCAGGGAAGGACAGAGAGTTAATTTAACGTAATAATAACATTATAACTCACCTAAAAGTGTTGCGTCCCGCGACAACTTTCAATAGGTGACGTAAGCTCTGTCCTTCCTTGAATATTTTACATAAATTTCTCTCTGGGAACAATTATGTGGGAAAGGGGCAAGGAAAACACTTTAGTGCGTACAAAAATATTATTTAATAGCCCAATAATTAGTATAATTATACATAAAATTATTATACAATTTAGTTTTATTTTTAGCCAAACCATATTAGAATTACATATCTTTATTATTTTTATAATATACATAAACAATGGTTTCGTATAATCATGTATTAAATATAACATGATAAACATAACGAAGTATAATTAATATAAATCGAAAAATATAGTATTTTCTTATTTTAGTAAAAATAAGAAAAATTTTATTATCATTATATTAGATAAAATATAACACCTAAAATTTTTTTTAAATATTTATTTGAATAAAATAAAATAATTAAGTTTCAAACAAAAATATAAATTAAACCTGTGCCAACACTATTTTCGATTAGGTACATCAAATTAAAGCTTATTCTATGTCATTTGCAAAACCATCAAAATTATAACATTTGCCTTATTTAGTAGTAAATATGATATATTTATTTAATAAAATAAATATCTATATTGTTTCAGAAACGAAATAATAAGTTATTACAAAATAAAATAATATATTATTGACTTGCATCTAACAAAAACGATTCTTATTTCCTCGACTAGTGTTATCAATTTCAAATAGGCGATTTCTTTTAATATTATCATTAGGATATTATTAATAAGGCGGGTAAAGAAAATAATGATATAACGTTTACGTTATGTTGCCCTTCGAATCTGAATTTCCAAAGTAAGTAAAACAAAACGAATATACATATAAATAACTTAAAAATGATAAACTAAAATATGAAATATTTAATTACTTGTAATTTAATATAACAATTTAATGAAACAGCGATATGTTATGGTCTTATTAAGAGAGTAAAATTACATAACCGTTTAATTATAACATGAAAATATTTATTGGATATTGCTTATTTGTATTTACTTCTATATGATCAATTAAAAAATAGTGTTGAAAATTTGTGAAAGTCATTTCTCAGTATTTTTCTGAAAAATCTTACTTAAACAATTTATTATATAGATAAAGATGTTCACACATTGTTACATTCACATATTTTGAACATACTGAAAATCTTCTATTATTATTATTATTTATTATACTAACAAAATTAGAATAAGATAAATCTACTGTAATGTGAATGGTATTTATTAAGGAATGAACTAAATGAACCCTTCTATTTAAGTACATACATTCAAAGTATTAAATCAATTAGTTCCCGTTTACAAAATAGGTGTTAACAATATTTTTGAAAGTTATTTTTATAGATAAGTTTAAGTTTAAATTGCTTAAATAATTAAAGAATTTCACTGGCCACAGAAAAAGAAAATTAAATAAATAAATATTAAATCTTTACCTTAAATAAAAAAAAGTATAAAAAGACATGACTTAGGTATACTTTCAGTATTTCTTATATTACAACCAAATGTTGCTTAATTTCAGGTACAGATTACAAAAATAAATTATAGATATGGCAAAAAAAGATTCCTTGTTTTTTTCTCATAAGTTAATTATTTTGAAGAAGACTTAGACATTTTTTAACATTTTTAAAGTGTTGTTCTACACCTAGGAAAAAAAATTAGATTTTTTATATGTTTCTAAAGAAAGTATTTTAAGATTTGAGACATTAACAGATAGCTATTTTCTAAACGTGAACACTCTTATAGCAGTAACCACAATAATGTAAAAATTCAAATATATATTTTTTGAATTTCGTACTTGACACAAAAAAAAATACCAATACCATACAATAATAATAGTAAAATGAAAAAAAACCTTTATTTAAGGTACTATAAATAATATAAGGCGGAAATATTCTTTAAATCAATGGAAACACTATAAAATAGAATACTGTAAAATTTAGTTGTGTGATAGTATCTCTAATCTACATATCTTTATAATAAATAGCTTCTTAAATATACAAAATTTGGCAATTTAAACAGCTTCGGAAACTAGCGTGAAACTAAAAAAATACAAAATATAAAAATACATTGCAAAATTTACATTATTGTGGCCACATAAAATAGTAGCTTAGGCACAATCATCCAATAATTCCACGCCAAAATCGTTTCATTTCTTCCAAACAGCTTTCCCCCACAACTGATATATAATCTGACGCTTCTGCCACTCTATTCTCAATTACTTCCTTATAAACTTTATATGTATGAGTGACCGTTGGCATATTATCAGATATATCTGGCAAAGTTATATTTATGTCTGGCAAAGTTATATTTAACTTTGGCAGAGTAATATTCGGCATAAGATTGGGTATCTTAGCTGAAAACTCGGTCAGGTCTAAGTGAAAATCTGTAAAGTTTGGCATTGCAAGGTGTTCATAGTTTTCGTAGGTGTAGTACGCTGAAAGTAATTTATGCTTGTAAAGCTATTATCGTATTTTTATTGCAAAGCAATTAATTAATGATTTTTTGTTATTAATTAATAAAACTAAAGTTTAATATTTTTAA
>FAPY01040762.1:0-12525 GCA_900067975.1 Heliconius heurippa
TTTAACGAAAAAAGAAATACAGTCGAATTGATAACCTCCTTTTCTTAGAGAAGTCGGTTAAAAACATTCAATCAGCTACGACCCCACTGTACTGCGACAGATCTTTAAAAACATTTTGTTTTATTTTTCCTTGCGTCTGCAAATGACAACAAATGCATGTAGATTGAAAAGGTGTTTTATACTGGAGTAATATCCGAACTCCCGCTTTTACTATAAATGCGGGTACATTGTTTTACGCCAAAGGCATTCCTCAAAGCTTTTGGCGTTTGTCACACCAATATGGGTAGCATTTTATATCTGTGGAACAACGATGTTACTAGATTTATTGTAGTAGTCATATTAATATTATTTTTTTCGTAGTAATACATTTTTTATAAGTTTCTCTTAAAATAATTCAAATATAAAATTTCATAATTGTAAATCTACGGGGAGTATGCTCGTATCTTTTAATGGGGTTGACTTAGAAGCTTAATTATGTATCTGCTCTAAGGGACCATATATGTAAATATTAGATTTTAATTTAAGCTTTCGTTTTTGACGACTTTTAATTTTTTTTCTATTTTTATTATTACAATAAAAACATTATGACAAAGTAAATGATTATGCTTAGCCTTAACGCAAATGAATGGTCCTGTTAGATAGACAAGAGAGGAGATACGAAACCCTAAAAAATATATAGCATAATTTATACAGGACTAAAGTCTCTTAGTATGTAATTGAATAAATTTTCTTCCTAAATTGAAAAATTACCTTTGCCTTAATTGATCCAAAATGGCGCCCCCATTGTAAATTAGCAAGGATAAAAATCTCAAGGATCGTTGTTTTTTTGCTACTAAACTTTTTCTTAAAAATTCAAAAGGCACAATTATCATTATAGTACTAATTGTTAATTCTTCCATTTCTCATTGCTTTTGTTTTCATCAGACTTTTTGTGCCTTTGAAGTGATTCGTAATGTGTGCTTGGCTATTGTGGAGTGACCTCTTACACAATAAGCTACATAAATTAGTAATTAGAGACGTAATGCTTTGTAACATTAAGCATATAACATCATATTAGTACTCTAGTTGTATGAAGAGAATTCTAGCACTAAGTAAAGAAAAATATTGAAAACATTTTATTAAAAATCCTACTAATATTATAAATATGAAAGTATGTGAGCATAGACGTTGGTTCAAATTAAACATTACTCTACGGATTTAGATGAAATTTCACGGTAATATAGCTTATACATTAGAATAATATAACAAAAAGCTTAAGAAGAAGAATAAGTTTAAGCGGGCGAAGTCGCAAGTTATATATAAGTGTAGATTCAGTAGATCAGAGCCATACTGTAAGGTTTTGAGATTGATAGAGATGGTTGTGACTATCTTCACAATTTTTTTTTTCATTTCATCCACTCTGTTAAGGCATAGCGTGACGTTAAGGTCTATCACTTAATAATATTAAATATTAAATTTCCTGTTGTTGGTTTTAAAATAGATGCTCGTGTCCTTTATTTGCTCGTGTTAGTTTCCGCTTTTTCAATTTAGTCATAGCGAGGCCGGGTGCGATCGCCGATTAAGCCGCAGTGGCGCATTTTTGTAGATGTTCCTATTTTAAGCTCTATTCGTTATTAAATTTGTTAATCAAATTTCGTAATAATAATTAATAATTTATATAGTAGGTTATGTAAATAAAGATTTAAACAGGACCAAAAGATATATAGCATATATAATTTATCTTATCGCTTTTCGTTTTCAATTGTAAACATGTAGGATCCAATTATATTAAAACTTTTTTTTTTTTTTTTTTCGAACATGTGGATAATGCTGTTAGCCCTATTGGCTTTTACAGCGACACTCACACACGACGAGGGTACTCTGCCCCTGAAGAAATGCTGTGGCTGCCCGTGAGGAAGTCAACGACTGTTGTAAGGGCGCCCCCTGCTCGAACCTCTGTTTGCGGCCATCGAGCGGGAAAACTTTGTATTTGATTGTTTGTTCTTAAAAGAATTGTTACTCAATAAGACAATTCATTGAGGCTTCAATAGGAAGAGAACATTAAAAAAAATATGCAGGTTTTGTCCAAAAAAATATTTTTTCCGCCTGTACGGAAAGTCTCTGATAATATAATTATAATTTTTAAGCTGGATGGTCTCTAATCAAAAATTACTTCGATAAAGAATGTTTTCAGTTACTTACAATATAATAAACAGTTGTAGTAAAAGTTATGAAATATTAAAATATTGCATAACTTTTACATAAAGTTTAATTTTAAGTTCGATAATAATGAAAAAAATATCAACGATAAATGGCCCCAATCTTGAAAGTTTAAAAAGTTTATCTTAGGATAATATTTGTATGATTAAAGGTGTTATTTTTGTATGACGGCGCTTAAATTTATGTTGTTGTATATTATGATGCTGAGTTCATCGTGTTGCCATATGATAACGATATTTTGAAGTTATATAAAGGGGGCGCCAAGTAATATAAATAAAATGACTTAAAGTGTGGAGGGATACGTACACCAAGTTTACTATGGCTCCTAAAGAAGTCGATTATTTGGAAATAGCTCACAAACGAGCAGTAGAAAAGAAAACTCACGTGAGTTTTCCCCAGCTGAAATATCCTTCATTAAGGGATGAAGGTTTGAAACATTCCGTACAATGGCTTGCTGGGAAAGCAATGGATGATGGGGCCGAGGGACTATGGAGAGTGCATGATAGATTATATGATCTCGAAAATTTTGTTCAAAGGCATCCAGGTGGAGCGGAATGGTTGGAGCTAACTAAGGTACGTGTTTACAAAGTGCATATGAACTTCGAAGTAGATATACATTTTATATTTAAACTAATCGATCACAGAAATTAACAGAGATTTTTGGCGTCCAACTCTTAGCATAACTAAGATCATTATATTTTCTCTTATGTTTTTTATTTCAACAATTTTATACAGTTTGATAATTTCCCCCGAGATTTATAAACGGTCAATTGTAATGTTTGAAGATTATTTTCTACTAAATCTAGACTGATTGCTCATTGTATTTAATGCACCAAATTCGCAATTTTACACTTAGATCATATTGAGATCTAAAATGAAAAAAAAACTTTACAAATTTAAACTTTAAAAGTGCGAATTTAAGAGGTAAATCACTTGTGAGTTAAGATTTTTAGAAGAAGAAGTTAACACTTTAACATTATCGTTAAGTCAAACGGTATATATTTTTAAATTCAATGTATTATATTTCATAGTTCAGTTAGTTGAATTATTACCTATTGGTGTCTTCTTTCATTTTTCTGCCATTTTGTAACGTATACTTTCCAGGGTACTGATATAACAGAAGCATTTGAAAGCCATCACATAGAATTAATTGCTGAAAAAATGTTGGAGCAATTTTATGTACGAGATGCCAAAACGCCAAGAAATTCACCTTTTACTTTTAAGGAAGACGGATTTTATCGTACTATAAAAAAGGCTGTGAGAGAAGAACTGAAGAAAATTCCAAAAGATACATCCAAATATTCTGATATATTGATAGACGGAATACTGATAACTCTTCTGACATCTTCAGCATTGTCTTGTTGGGTCTCTAATTATTGGCTTGGAATGCTATTTTATCTCGTGGCGTCCGTTTCCTTGTGTATGATAACTGTTGCTGCACATAATTATATTCATCGAAAATCCAACTGGAGAATGTATCTTTTTAATTTTAGTTTATGGTCCTACAGGTATGCACATTTTAATTAAATTTATTTTTCGTTTTTGAACCTTAACCTTTATTTATACATGTTATTTATATAAATATAAATATTGTACGTAATATAGGTGTGTATATATATACACACCTATTAGATAATTTTTCATGACTTAAACTACTAATAAAAATGACATAAATGTATTAAAATGTCATAACGAAATCCTTTATTTTTATATTTTTGTTTCAGAGATTTCAGAGTTTCCCATGCGCTTTCTCATCATCTTTTCCCAAATACTTTAATGGATTTAGAAGTGAGTGCCTTTGAGCCAATGATATTTTGGAACCCGCGAAGAGAACGCCCATTTTATGCTGATTATGCAATTATTTTTGAATTACTGGCATTTCCTTTCATGTTTATTTTCAATTTTGTAAAAAGGTAAGCATTTCCACCTATATATAATAATAAGAATTGTTTAAAGACTTAAGTATATATTTTTTTAAGGTTTATGCATAACATTTTAAGCAAGGGTTTCTTTAAAACTCATTATCGCTGGCACGATGGATTTGGATTTTTACTACCAATATGGATGTATTTAGTTACTGGTGTCAACAGTTATGATGTGCTTATAACGTGGTTGTGGATAGTGTGTACTGGGAGCTTTTTCTTCAATATAATTGGAGCAAACGCAGCACATCATCATCCTAAAATTTTTAAGGACGGCGATGAAGTGAGGTAAAGATATTTATTAATCAATAGAATTTAAATATTTCATCTTCACGTCGTGAAATATTTAAATTAAAATATTTAATAAGTATTTGATATTTTTGAATTGTCTTGAATTTGAATTTGAGTTAAGAAGTAATTCTTCAATCAATAAACTCTACCATAACCCTGCATAATGTAAAGAGGTCCCGATTGTTAATCCTAATAAACTATTGGGCTTGTCTATTTTCTTTTTAGTTTTATGCAGTCGGGGATTTTGTTTTTTTAAATATTTTTTATATGATAATTTTATATATATAATATCTTTATAATAACTATTACTCTCTTGTTGAAATAATTTACGTATAATGATTATGAGGGTCGAATGATACTAGTCGCGTTAGGCGTATTCTTATTATAGATATCCTTGTCCTTGTATTAGCTTTATTTTTCTCTATCCTCTAGTCAGTTTCCCATGATGTGACGTAAGGCATTTGTTCTCCCACTTTAGAATGTTCTTTGGAGTTATGTCCACCTTTTGTAAATCTTTTTTTGTACAATAAGCTATTTGTTGTTGATTTGTATGCAATAAAAGACAATGTGTTATTTGCAGAAGTTTTCTGCGTTATATAAATCTTACAAGTGTTTGAGATTTTTGATGGTAACACTAACATACTTATATATTGAAAACGGTTCTTTTAAATTTGATAAACTATTTTTTTTCAGTGACGTTACTCCTGATTGGGGCATGCATGAGATAGAATCCGTCATGGATCGACCTGAAGTTAACGACAATCACTTTAAAGTGCTAACGTTATTCGGTCACCACGCCTTACACCATCTTTTCCCTACTTTGGATCATGCTGTATTAGATCACTTATACCCAGTGTTTCTTCAGCACTGTGAAAAGTTTAAAGCTAATTTTAGGATGATGTCGCAGCTAGAACTATTTTTAGGTCAAATAAAAATGACTTTAAAAACAGAGCCAACTCTTTTAAGCAAGTAATCAATATAAGATGTTATGTGCTAAAATTATTTTATTAACAAGGCAACTTTTGAATTTATGACCGACTGTATGTATATAAAAAGTTAAATAAATTGGGTTATTTTTTTCATTATCATATTGAGTTTTAATAATTATACGAGTAATTATTCAACTTTTACGAGATGTCCGTTTACATAATATATCTGAAAATAATAGTATTATATACAATAGTTTAGTACTAGATCATATAAGAATTTGAAAAGCCATATTGAATCCGTAGGAAATCACTTTTATTAATATTATTGTTTAATGAAATTCAAAATTTTCCAATGTATATGAATGTTGCAATGTAGAAGCAAAAAATTAGAAATGTTTAATTTAAGTGTATGGGTTTCAAAAATTGATTTAGAACTTCACATTCAGTTAAAAAATTCTTATATCAATAAAGCAAAATTTTTCTATAATGAACTTGAAATGTAAATTCAAATGTTCTTACGGCATTAAGGCTTCGCTTCGGACACATTTCGTTAAATAAATTTGGATTTATAATGAAGATTATTTTTCTCTTAATTGTCCCGACTGTGAAGTTGTAGAGGTTGTGTACCATATTTTAATGGAATATACCTTTAGCGAAACGATTTCCTTAGCTAGTTGCGTTGTTGTTATGTAGTATAGTTAAACTTAATGTGAGCATACATTTGTTAATCTAACACAATCATAAAAAATATTTGTAATACTAACCAGAGACATAGTCACTTAAGTGGCGCAGCTTTTAAAATGAGAATTAAAAAAAAACGATAAGCGCCCTCAAATCTGAAAGTTTAAAAAGTTTATCGTAGGAAAATATTTTTAAGATCAGAGGTTTTATTTTTGTATGGCGGCGGCTTATATTTATGTTTTTGTATATTATGTATGACGCTGAATATAAGTTCATCGTGTTGTCATATGATAACCGATATTTGAAGTTATATATAAACGGGACGCCTAGTTATATCAATAAAATTACTTATCGTATGGAGGGATACGTACACAAAGTTTACTATGGCTCCTAAAGAAGCCGATTATTTAGAAATAGCTCACAAACGAGCAGCAGAAAAGAAAACTCATGTAAGTTTTCCCCAGCTGAAATATCCTTCACTAAGGGACGAAGGTTTGAAACATCCCGTACAATGGCTTACGGGAAAAGCAATGGATGACGGGGCCGAGGGACTATGGCGAGTGCATAATAGATTATATGATCTCGAAAATTTCGTTCAAAGGCATCCAGGTGGAGCGGAATGGTTGGAGCTAACTAAGGTACGTGTTTACAATTTCAATAACAACATAATTTTAGGTATACAATATAAAGTGCTTAATATTATTTTCGTTACTAGAAGTAAATATAAATTTTATATTTAAGCTTATCGATCCAGCATTTAAAAGAGGTTTTGGAATTCTTTCCATAGTGTGAGATGAATTATGTTTGTTATTTCAACAAATAAAAAGATAAATTTTGTACTGTTTCATAATTAGTAAAAGATAAAATATAATGTTTGAAGATTATTTTCTACTAAATCTGGACTGATTGCAATTGTACTTTTAAACAACACAAACGTTTATGTAGATTTTCTCTCAGGGGAGTAATTTATTTAAAAATTATTAAATTTGAACATTAAATGTAAGACTAAGATTTAAGGTTTAAAACGGCGAATTTGGTATATTAATGGATGAATTTAAAGAGTAAAAGTGCAAAATTGATGATGAAAAAAATGAATTTGAAGTGAAAACCTTATAAAATAAAGTTTAAGTTAGGAATAATTAATTTAAAATTATAATTATTCAAAAACTAACATGCTATATGCTAGATACAACGTGTAGAATGAAAAAAGAAAAGAAATATTTCAACTTATGTAAAAGATATATAAAAGATATTGTAGAGCCGATTTTATTTGTATGCTCAAAGTAAAGTCAAAATAATTATATTTTCATAGCCGTGTAATGGGAAAGGGATAGGTAATGTAATATAATTTATAACGCCATTAGAAAGCAAATTAATTATGTGAATATTAGGATAACATACTACCGTATTAATTAATGGTGGACAATTTCAAATTTATTTAAATTTTATTTTTACAATAACGTTACAGAGGTTTGTGTGTTTAATTATTTGTACGACTATGATAGACTTTAACTATATTAACAAACTCCATAACTCTTACATTTATATAAAAGTAAATGAATCGTATTTTTGAAATAAAAAAAATAAAATGCACTTTAAATTCAAAATGTCTAACTTTAAAGTAAATGTAACAAATGTATTTTATTAACTTACGTTACCTGTTCAATGGATGTAGTATTTCAATTTGAAAAATAAATCGGTACTCCAAGTTGGCTGGAAACTAGTTTAGACTTACCACCTCTATTTTTATTTGTTTATGCTTCAATTGCTTGTTGTTTTATAAGATTTATATTTAGTTTCTCTCAAGATTTTTTTACTTATAAAGATGTATTTATAACAATTTATATTAGTAATAATATATTCTTTATTAGCGTGTAGAATTTTTCAAAGGTTTCGGATTTTAAATTTTAAATTTTTTTTTATAGAATATTATTGATACTACAATCGCAAAAAGTCCAGAGAAAGATTAAGGTTTGAAACATTTTTTATCGATGTATTCTTTTAACTAGGTATCATATTTTTCCAGGGTACTGATATAACAGAAGCGTTTGAAAGCCATCACATAGAATCAATTGCTGAAAAAATGTTAGAGCAATTTTATATACGGGATGCCAAAACACCAAGAAATTCGCCTTTTACTTTTAAGGAAGACGGATTTTACCGCACTCTAAAAAAAGCTGTGAGAGAAGAACTGAAGAAAATTCCAAAAGATACATCCAAATATTCTGATACGTTGATAGACGGAATACTGATAACTCTTCTGGCATCTTCAGCATTGTCATGTTGGGTCTCTAATTATTGGCTTGGAATGCTATTTTATCTTGTGGCATCCGTTTCCTTGTGTATCATGACTGTTGCTGCACATAATTATATTCATCGAAAATCCAACTGGAGAATGTATCTTTTTAATTTTAGTTTATGGTCCTACAGGTAGGCGCACTTTCATTTAATTTATTTTTCATTATACGTTTTGAAAGGTACTAAAGGTAACCCCTAAAGGCAACCCTAAAGATAAATTACTATACACTTATATAATTAGATAAATTTTCATGATTTAAACTGCAAATGACAAAAATGTATTACAATGTCTCAATATTTTCTATTCTTACATTCATATTTTTATTTCAGAGATTTTAGAGTGTCTCATGCGCTTTCTCATCATCTTTATCCAAATACATTAATGGATTTAGAAGTAAGTGCCTTTGAGCCAATGATATTTTGGAACCCGCGAAGAGAACGCCCATTTTATGCCGATTATGCAATTATTTTTGAATTACTGTCATTTCCTTTCATGTTTATTTTAAATTTTGTAAAAAGGTAAGCATTTCTATTTACATATAATTATAAAAAAATGGTTAAATACTTAAGTGACCAGATTGCAAGTATAAAATTTATTTTTTTAGGTTTATGTGTAACATATTAAGCAAAGGTTTCTTTAAAAGTCATTATCGCTGGCACGATGGATTGGGATTTTTACTACCAATATGGATGTATTTAATTACTGGTGTCAATTGTTATGATGTGCTTATAACGTGGTTGTGGATAGTTTGTACTGGGAGCTTTTTCTTCTATATGATTGGATCCAATGCAGCACATCATCATCCTAAAATTTTTAAGGACGGCGATGAAGTGAGGTAAAAATATTTATTAATCAATAGAATTTAAATATTTCAGCTTTTCAGCATCAAATATTTATTCTGTATTTAATATTTTTTGAATTAGGAATTAAAAATCAGTAATTATGTTAATATATCGTGATATAACTATTACTAATAATTTTTATGTGCTATTTATGAGTATATCGTAACATTTTTTTATTAATTTTACTGAAACAATTAAATACTCGTACCCTTTGTCATTTCCATTAATAGATAATATCAGTGCGAAAAAAATATGCCAAAGGTTGCTTTTATTTAACCAGACAAATCATCCATAGATTATTAATATAACAAGATAAATAACTCTCAATTATTCTTTATACCTATCCCTATTTTACATTTAAAATATTTACAGAATTAGAATATAATAGGTGTCGTTTGCAAAATTTAGTTGTGTTATGGGTGTGACGTATGAAACATATACGAGTTAAAACTTAAATTCGTACATATGTTTTATACTTCTTGCTTAAAATAATGATAATATACTAAAATTATTAAGATATTTAATAATGTAATATTATGTTGTTTATGATAAAATTGTATAAGCAAGTCGCAATAAATAAAGATGATAAAAAATAAGGCATATTTTAAACATAAACATAAGATTTGTCATCTTTCCTAAAACACGTTTTACAAGTAACGACTCTGAAAATTTATATGAGTTCTCAGAAAATGTGATAAATAAATATTCAGGTAGAAACTTTATAAACTGCCTCCGTTCTTACGGAAAACATTCACCTAATTTGCCGCAAACTTTTATTGTGTGGTTAGGGATTTAACTTAAGGCTTACAAAAAATGCTATAATTGTTTTTGTTTTTATGACATTTTAGTACTAATGCTATTTTTATAATAACTATTACCTTCATGTTGAAATAATTTCTCTGAAGAAAAAAAAT
Organism: Heliconius heurippa; assembly: GCA_900067975.1. NCBI lineage: Eukaryota > Metazoa > Arthropoda > Insecta > Lepidoptera > Nymphalidae > Heliconius > Heliconius heurippa. The sequence goes on from FAPY01040762.1 coordinate 10,078, forward strand.
ACTTGTGGAATTATAAATCTAGCCGTATATATTTTAAATTTTAATAAAGTATTTCTTTTCAGTGACATTACTCCTGATTGGGGCATGCATGAGCTAGAAGCCGTCATGGATCGACCTGAAGTTAACGACAATTACTTTAAAGTGCTAACGTTATTCGGCCATCACGCTTTACATCATCTTTTCCCTACTTTGGATCATGCTGTATTAGAACATTTATACCCAGTATTTCTTCAGCACTGTGAGAAGTTCAGAGCTAATTTTAGGATGATGTCACAGCTAGATCTATTTTTAGGCCAAATAAAAATGACTTTAAAAACAGAGCCAACTCTTTTAAGCAAGAAATCGTTATGAAATGTTAGTTGCTAAAATTATCTTATCAATAAAACATACGACATAATATGTTTGATTGTATATAAAAAGAGAAATAAATTGTTTTTTTTTTAAATACCATATTGAATTTTATTTTTTAAAGTATAATCATAATAAATTAGCAAAAATAATAATAATTTATTTTTTACGAGATGTCTGTCCATCATCATCATCGTCATCATAATCATCAGCCTGTCCACTGCTGGACATAGGCCTCTCCAATGGCACGCCACTGAGCTCGACCACCGTCGACTGGGCTGGGCTGTTCACTTATATTATATACTTTTATATTCATAACTTGAGTCACAACTTGAAATCTATGCATTAAATTCTATGATATCAAACATTAGCATGTTACTTCTACTATTATCTAGTACTTGAAACTTTACTGGTTACAAAGTTAATGTTAGAAAAGTTCATTTTAACTTTTACTATGCAGAATCAAAGAAAAAACTTCTTTCTATAAAAAAAATATAAAATATGAATTTATCTAGTTGTAAAAATCTCATTTCAGTTAAAATTACTTTTTCAAGCAGCAGGCAAGCAGTTATAAATTGAAAGTCATGATGATATTTGCAACCTAATTTGCAGCTGGAGTTTATTACCTCGTTAGCTTTTAATATCCTATTTAAAAAATAATATAACTTACACTATGTATCCCCAGCGGAATAGCCAGAGAGAACGGTAAAAAACATTAAAGCAAAATATTTAATCTAAATATTCCATATCCATATTCAATAGTAAATAAAAGCTTAAAGAGTGAAAGCTATTGGAATACATAAAATAAAATAATCTATAATTTTTAAGTTTATACTATCAACGAACCAATATGTTTGGTAAATACGGAGTGTCTTAACACTAGATCCCGTTACGTCCATACATATAGCAGGTATAATATGTATGTATATGAGATACGACAAGAAACTAAAAAAAAACTTTATATTATAGCATTTATTCATCGTAAAGTACTTTAGTTTTATTGCATTGCGTGTTTAACTGCTAAGGACCCATTAGATGAGTGATGTAGGGACGTATGTACCAAGATAGCAATTAACTATGAAAAATATTTACTTTTAACTTTTAGGGTTCCTTATTGTCATTTTGTTTCCCGTCTGTTCGTCTGTGAAGACCATTTACCTCGAGATCGCGTAGAAGTGTCAAGCTGAAGTTAATATTAAATACCCGGGTCAGTAGTTTCAAAATAAGTGCATACGCAAGTAAATTTAAAATTGTCAACTTTTGTAAGTATAATTCTTGTTGACATACAATCCTGAAATTGATACTGAATCCTCGGTGGGCGAGTCCGACTCGTACTTGATCGTGTTTTTTTTTCTCTGGTTTAAATGATATCAATAGCAAAAGCATATTACCTACGAATTTATAACTTGTAAATTTAGCGACAGGTTTATTTCCCGGGACCATTAAATACCTGTGTTCATGAATCAAACAGATTGAAGTAAGTCCAATTAAGTTCAAAATAAAGCAATAACTCAATGGGAAGTGCACGCCAGGGAGATCCTTTTCCGACAGAGGACGATTTGATTGCGTCGGAACTAGATTTATTTCTCCTCTCAATATATTTCTTTGAATAGTATATTTCTGAAAAAAACCTTTTTGAGGAATGCAATTTTCTTTTTCTATGCATTTTTTTTTATCATGTTAATACAATAAAAGGATATGTTAAGAATCAAATAGTTTTATAGGATAAAAAATAAAGTTTACAGACACAGAGAAGCGTCACAAAACACATTATCTTAACCATTATAAATATTATTTTTATAGTTGTTTTATGTCTAATAAAAAAAAATAAGTTATCCTGTACCTAATCGTTTGAAATTTATGGAAAACGTCCTTAAAATGCCATATTTAAAATATAAATATTTTAACAAGTATCCCATCAATTAAAATATTTTATAAGATTAATGCTTTACTTTTTCCTATAAATCAATGTAAACTGATCTTAGTATTAGGACATTGCCTTAGCAGTTTGCTGCCCGGCCTTGAGACATTATATAATGAAAGCGGCACTCAACGCCGCACCTCGTCTTACCGGAGCTGAGAAATGAAAATAATTTATTC
>FAPY01040844.1:1039-11410 GCA_900067975.1 Heliconius heurippa
TTTTTTAATTACTTTATTATTTTTTATGAGTCACTAACAATTTCATGGAAAGATAAATAAATAATAGTGTTTTACAAGGTAAACCAAAATTTTGTTTATTTAAGTACTTTTCATTAAAAAATATTTTTATTGCTATCTATCATAATTGGGAACTTTATTTTAAGCTTGGGTTAAAAGTAATAAATTAAATACTGATTATAATTTTTTTTGCAAATGAATCCTGCATTTTTAACTTAAAACGTTTAATATTCCCATTACACTTACCACGCTTCTATTAATATATCTATCAATTATTATAATTCTATTATTATTATTTATTATCAGAGCCATATCTCAATATCTACAAAGCTCGGTGTGTCACAGGTCTTTCGGCTCATTTGAGAGCAGTCTGGACCGACGACAGCCTCCCGCAGTCTCACGCACACCACTCTAGGACACACTACTACGCCGTAGCACCGTAGCAACGTAGCAACGTAGCACCGTAGCGGTGTAGCGCCTGAAGTGCTACGACACTTTAAAAATTGTGTTAAGTGATAGTTAACAAGTGTTATTCTTAAACTTTAAACTAACTATGTAAAGCTAGTTGAAAAAAAATTGCCAAATCATATTAAGTTTTTTAAAAGTAACGGTAAGTGGTAACATTTTGGAAAGCGATCAGAAATATTAGAATTTATAGAAATCTATAAAATTGCTATGTATATTATTTTAAGGATTCGGTATTTTTAATAACTTTGGAATATTAACATATGAAACTTTAAATATAAACGGAATCATGTACATATACCTACAACTCACGTATTTATTTATTTTGTTTTGTTATGTAGTTTTTGATAGTTATTGTTTACCTAAATGAAATTAAAAATAAAAATATTGTTTATGTAAATGAAATTAAAAATAACAATATAATTTTTAATTTCATTTACTATTATTGATTATATTAGTTGTATTTTCTAAATGTTAATTAATATAGTTTTCTATATTACTTTATTATTATGTAGTAAAATTATATTACAAGAAAAGAAAGCTAAGTTTTCTTGAATGTATAAAGTTCAACAACACTAAATAACATAATAGACTAGTATTACCGCCGTTCTCCACTCGCACATCGATCACTAGCCACAGACAGACAGTCGCGAGGCGCGACATGTCTACACCGTAAAGTTATCGATTTAATTCTTTCTTCATTCATATTTTGTCTGCATTTTGTAGAATCGAGTCGCTTTGTCCATTGTTTTCTTTAAAAAAGGCCATTCATTTTATAATTGGACAATTTTAAAAGATAATGAGTTTAAAAATATCTTAAATCTTTGCTATTTAAAAGAAGGTCGTTGTTTATTTTACTATTTTCCAAGAATAAGTTGTATCCCCTTTTAATTTAATTATTTTTATTTAAAAGGCCTTTTAAATTTACTTTATAAAGTAGAAGAAATTGAGATATAATAATTAATCACAAAACTCTCTCTGCTTACTACGCTAAAAAAATCTTTCCATCGACTTAGAAAACTTGTCCATACAATGACGTTTTCATATAATTAAATGTTCAAATCAGTAATATATGTATAAATATGATTATATCATTGTAAAGAGGCAAAAGTGAGTTGTAGTGATGGCGGGGCTGGGCGTGGGCGTGCTGGGCGGCGCGGGCGGCGTGCTGGCGGCGGAGGTGTGCGCGCCGCTGCTACTGTTGTGCTGGTTATGCTGCTGGCCGGACGATGATAGATCTGGTAATACTAATAATTACTACTATGAACTTACTTTTTCAATATCTCTATTATTTAAAAAAAAACACTTTGTTATTCTATTTCTCTTTTAAATATAAATGCTTTATTTTTTATAGCTTTATGCTGTATCCTGCGTATTGCAGGCAACTGGAACCTAGTGTTAAGACGCTTCGTTCCCTATTTTCTACGGAATTTTCGAGACATTGCGTGTTGAATGGCGGAAGTTAGCGCCGCATCTTGTCTTATTATCAGAACGAATAAATGAAAATATTAAATACCCCCGAGTTAAAATCGAGTTCACAACCGTCGTATGTGCTACTACTGCTACTCTACTACTACTCAAAACAAGTTTTAACAATACTTCAAATACAAAGTATAATAATTTTACATTTACTAATTAATAATAAATATATATACAAATGAATGATATCTATACGTTTCTATTGAAATTTTCTACTTAGTATGCATATAGCTAAGTGCGCATGCTGTAGACCTTGCACGATCCAATCATATATGTATCTATATTCGTATTTATATACTTTACAATACGCACGTATATGTATATATGTATGTATCGATTGTTTCCAGATTCTAGCTCTGAAAAATATCCTCAAAAACCTGTTATTACGAACGGTAGGTAATTGATTGTATTTTATATATTAGGTGTATTTTATGTTATATTAGTTTATATTTAAATGTATGTAGCAGCATATATGTAGAGTTTGATATTCCTTATATTCTTATTATGCAAATCTTTAAATATCGATAAACGCTTTTATTTGCTTATAATTATTTCTGTTCTTTATATATTTTTTATATTTTGTATAAAATGACTACATTAGAATAGATTTTTTTATGCTTTAACGTTCCAGAGTCGAGCACTCGACATCGCTCTCACGAGTTATTCGGTCGTCGCATCGGGAGTAGCGCAGTATCTTTGCATCTGCCGAGCACGTCAGGTGATAATTTAATAAAAACAATTTCAATCAATCTATCTATCTATTATTATAAGTTAAATATAATAAGCAATGATTATTATCACTTAAACATTCTATTACTATTTATAAAATAACTTTCATATTAAATAATATATACGTATACGCATTTGAAGGTCACACAAAACAGCCGTTATCAGCCCATCGGAGCCACGAAGAGATCCGCAGCCGCCGTAAGTCGCACGTCGACAGCGACGCCGAGCACGACGCGCGCTACCACTCCGCGCCCAGCGTCATCGACGAGGTCCTGCACCGGCGCGACTGGGAGAGATCCACCAAGGACCTCTACATACCACTCAAGTCTGATAATGAATTCTCTAACGCCAGCGATGTTTCTGATAAATCAGATAGAGATGAGTCACTCGAAGATAAGACCGATGAGAATGTTGTTAGTAAAACCTGTAAAAAACATTATACTAATATAAAATCATCACGCAAGAAAGATCTGAACAAAGAATCTCTTAATGATGACATCAAGGATCAAGATGTTACTGAAAGCGCTATGAGTTTCTATATCGGGGAATGCACTTCGAGTCCTAATGAGACTTCCAACGAGATTAAAGTTGAAGAAAAGTTTAAATATAAGGCGAAAGAGGTTAAACAGAATGTGAATGAATCTATCAGGACCAAGGATCGTCAGCGACAGCCTCTAGTGCCTCTGACGGAATTCCAAGTGGCTGGTTTTGAAGATGACATGAGCGATGTAGAGTTGGACCGCTCTGGTGCGATACACCACACTGTGGAGTCGCGCTCCAGTTTATATAATACACATACAATACCTGCACCGCCACCTTCTGTTGGTGAGTTTGTTCAATTGAGGATGTTAATTCAAAACATAATTAAAAATCTTTTTTTTTAATATAATATATTTTTGTGCCAAAATTAGGTATTTATTTGACTGTTTTTAGAAATAGACCATATTTATATAGTTCATTTTTAATTATTTATTCTTTTTCTTTAAAAAAAGTTTATATTTCAGTCTTTATATAAATAAAAACTTTTCATATCTTGTCTGATATATATCAGACAAGATAGGTCATGAAACTGAAGTGTTTTGGACATTATGGATAAAAATATTTATTAAATTACTTTTACAATTGGGAAAAAAAGTGGAATATTTCCTTCATAAATCTGCAGAGGCGGTAGGCTACGAGTGGGAGGCCTCGTACCTAGAGGAGACCGGCGCTGCCGGCGTGTGGCGCGCCCCGATAGCGGGGGCGGGCGCGGTCGTAGGGGGCACGTGGGGGCGCGCGCGGCACGCCAGCGCGGGCGACGTGCTCGCGCCCGTGCTCAGGCCACAGTCGGGGGCGCTGTCGGGTAAGTGACAATATAAAAAAAATCATCGATCATTCTAAGATTAAATTAAATTAAAAAAAATAGTAACAAATGGTTATAAAATTAAAGGTTCCATTAGTTCTTTCTGTTATGAAATAATCAAGTATAAAACATGGTGGTTGTGAATTTAGATAACCGCCACTAGACTACGCAGAAAGGAAACGAAGGGTTTTAACATTAATGTCCATCTGTCTATCCAGCTATACTCGTATGCGAGATACAGAGTGAGGATAGAAAAATCCTAATTTATTTTAGGAAATTTAAAAATATTTGACATATAATCACTGACATCTCAAATTATTGTTTTGTTTCAATAAAATATGTTTCAGAGAGTGAATTAGATTTTGAGCTGGAAGGTTGCGACGAGCCCCCGCCCGCCTACCACGAGGTGTTGCTGGCGGGACGCGACCGGAAGGAAACCGCTATATAGACTTAGTAATAGTATACACAGCTTAAATATACTTTTAAAAAAGTTAATTACATTTTAACTATAAAAAATTGCTGTAATGTTCCTCAAATATGTTGCTTTGTTTTTTATAGACTATTTTTAATATTATCTTATAGGGGATTTATTTATTTATTTTTTATGAGTCGGCGAAAAGATTTAAGTTTTTATAAAGAAATAAATAGAATATAGTAAATAAACATTAAATGCTTTTAAATTAAACGATAACGTGTGATAAGGCTTTGATTTTCGTGTCGATAAGCTTAATAAATGGTGTTACAGGTGTGTAGTGAACTTGGGGTAGTGATGACGTCAATATGCTGAAACAAAAACTCGTGCAAATTAAATATATTGTACTAAGTAAGAAATTCTTAAATGTACTATTTTTGAAATTAGATTATTTTTATAAAATATATTATACACAAACTGTAAATTCAACCATTCGCTCGCTATGTTTATTGAGATGAGAAAAATAATGTAGATTTTCAAATTTCTTTTCATGGTGGAATGTGTCTATAAATTGTTTATTAGGTCTGTTTATAAAAATTGCTTGTTAAGTTGTTTTTTTTTTGAGTCTCTATATGGAAAATATGTAAGGATAATTATTGTATTTTATAAATGTATCTTTTAGTTTTTCGGTGTCGTTTCGTTTTTTTATTTACACGTAAAGCTTCACGTTGTAGCCTGCACATAGCAGGCTAAACAGAGGGAACCTGGGAGTGTAACCTCCGCCTCCGCTCCTATTTCCACCTAATCCGAAAGGCATTGCTTGTTGAGTAGCGGAACTCAAAACAATGTTAACAATATTTCATTTCAAGTAGTAAGTAAGAAAAGCCAGAGCGCGTATCTAGTATGTATTTAATGACATTTAATAAACGCTTGCAGTAATATGTGATAAAAATTATATATATTTAGTATTATGTTGAAATATTACGACACAGTAACGAGTGAAAGGAATTTATGAATTAATAGAATTAGATATCTGACTTAAATTTTATAGTGTACTAATTTATATTTATTGTACATATAGCTTCACGCTGTATCTCTCTTATATTAGGATGGACAGAGGGAACCGAGTGTTGTGACTCTCCGTTCCTTCGTTCCCCACTTAATTGTGCCTAATTTTCGAGACGTTAGATACTGAATGTTGGAACTCAAGCAACGTAGTAAAAAATTCTGTACTAAGTGGGAATTGAACCTATAACAGAGGCCTGTACAACATGCCTAATGTATTAGCATTCTGTTAAAGCTTTATTTTTAAACGTAGTCAATTAAATGGAAATAGGAAATAGTTCCTGTTACTAGAAAATATATTTAAAGTAATCTCTAAGTTAACTATCGCTTACGTAATTATTGATAAAATCTTCTAAAAAAACAGTTAAATGTTGACAGTAATCTTAATCGCAGTTATTTATGTTATTTAAGATAAGGGTTCCTCAAAGGCACACGCGATCACTGCTAATGGCTTTTGATTGCTCTTAATTGTTATATTTTTTTAGCTGTTTTTTTTAAATGTAAGAACATTTATAAGAACTTTGGAAAGTTATTAATATTTTAGTTTTTACTTAAATTCCACTGACTGCCATCTTTAAATAGGAAGTACTAGTTCATATTTTATAGACTGTTGAATGAAGCAATACTATCCAAAATATATCTATCTAAAAATGTAAATGTATTAAATTACGTTTTTTGAAGAAAAATTACTACAGTTTACACTATTAATGTTACATTATTTTTGTGAAAATAACATTATATAAGTGAGAAAAATTTGTGTTAAAATATCTATAACAACATACTGTAAATGGAAAAAAAAACATATTATTTAAAAAAATAAAGATTTTTTTGGCATGTGACAAATTCCTTTTTAGCTAATACGTATTTGATACGTATATATTTATATACAGTACAGTCGACGAGTAATGGCCGCCCTAAAGTTAGCTGTTGATGGTTGCGTTAAATTTGTCCTACTTTTGATTATTTTCTTTATAAAAGTAAAAGTTAAGGAAACATAAGGTCGGCTATAACTCGTCGACCATACTGTATGTATGGGGTAAGGGCGATGGATAAAACGGTAAATGTAAAAGACAATTGCTATGAAATATCGCTTAATATTGTACAACTAGAATTATATTGAAATAAAAGTTATTCTTCACAAATAAAACTTTTTTTTAATTTTAAATAACCTTAATTTTTCTTACACAGATGACATCGATCGTCAACCATATCGACTGAGTTACTTCAATTAGCGTTAACTTATATGGAAAATAGTAACAGTCAATCTTGACTGGGTTCGTTCCCCAATTAATAGAGTGATTATATTTAAATTCTTTTTTCTGATAGATAAAGATAGATAAATCTGCTTAACAATACAAAAAACCAGTCAAGTATGAATCGGAATGTCCACGGATGGTTTTGTAATAATTTTGGAATTGTAGGTCAACGAGAAATGCTACTTATGAAATTTGAAAAACTTAAGCTTGCGGGCTTATGAACTCATTTCCTATGAAATGAACTACAAATGTAAGCTTGTAATTATTTTTTTCTATGAATATCTACAAATTTTCACTTTTCGGCTTTATTCCTTCATTTATATTGTACCTACAATGATGAAATTTCGCATAAAGTGAAGTCACTTCATAATAGACCACGGGAAGGAAACATATAATACTATGAATAGGTGGCAAAATCGATGCACAAATGCCCGTATTTTTTAATTGCGTTGACTTAGAAGCTTGATTATTCTATGCTCTACGGGACTGTAAGGACTGTAAATATTTGATATTAATTACAGCTTGATATATCTACACGATTTTGAGGTAAATGGTCTTAATTGAAGAACAGAGGTAAAACATAGAGTTCCTATAAGAGTTTCGTTTTTCCTTGTTGGTTACGGAATCCTAAAAATTGTGCAGAAAATAAGGAACAGTAAGTAAGTCTATCCTGCTATTTAGCTTTTTCTATTCACTTATAGGTATTTTAAAACTATCAACTTGTTTTTTAGTACGCTACCCACTTCCGGTACAGTTGGCAGACACTAAGTGGTTTAAAAGCTTTTACACTCCGATACACAATACTCATGTCATATTGACATAGTTTATCAATCCCACTCGAGAAATACTATAACATAAATATTTTCTTAGTCCGTTAAGAGGAAATGCCTTTCTAGTCTGCATTATCTTTAAAAGGCTCGTGTAAATTTGTACTTTTAGATTTTTTGTGCTCTGAAAGATGTAAAAGATCGACGATTATATAAAACAATTGCTGAGTAAATGAGTCAATAACATTTTGCTATATTACATAACTAATATGAAAGAAAAGAAAATTATTTATTTGTATTTAAATTTTTATTAAGAAAGTCTAAATTGGCACAACAATTTTGGCACAAAGGGGTTAAGTTTTCGCAGCGCCCAATACGAACTTTGTAGATACTCACAGCAAAAAGCTTAGTAGAAATATTCTGTATATAATAAATATATATATTTAACAATATAAATATACATAAAGGCATGGTCGTTGCAATAATTAGGTATCTTTATATATAGTAAGATACAGTAAATACGTATATACAAAAGCTTAACCTAACACTTGGCAGTTCAATGATGCTCTATAACTACGATTGATACATTGCAAAAAGTTATTATAAAGGTTATTTATATAAAACTTCATAGCTTATAAAGTGAAGAAGTGAAGAAGAATATAGAAAATAATTATTACAACTAACACGTATTAATACAATTCAAGACAACGACATCAAAGAATAGCTCTACAATTATTAACCTCCATATATAATTGATTATCACATTTAAAATAAATATTTTTTATCAATGATTTATCACAAAATTAATTTGCTAAATAAATAATACAGCTTCTGTCAGTCTTCATTGAAGAATAAAACTAGGGTAGTCACATTCTCCAGTATGTATTCACCATAAATATTGCAATCAACAAATGGTTTAAGTTCAGTTTCTATCCTTATATCCTTCTCGATTTGACCAAGAATCTCCTTTGAAGATGCTAAAGCATAACATTGAGTATTGAGTTTTTCACTTGGAGAATATGGAGGGTTTGGAAACTTTAAAAAAATTGAAGTAAGTAAACATGATTCCACTTCAAATGAATTGTAATAAAAAAAGATCAAAATAATTTCAGGTTTTATACCATTCTTTTATTCCTCTTCAGTTTTTGCTGCATTTACAGTTTTCGTAGGGGACTTCTGCACATTTGAGCATTGAGGATTCAGTTTTCCACTTGGAGAACGTGGTGAATTTGGAGAAACAGATCGTGATACAATCCGTGGTGGTGGCAGAGACGAGGCGCGGGCGGAGCGGGCGGGCGAGCGACGCGGGTGCACTGCGTCCGTGTGGGCGGGCGGCAGCTGGCAGAGGCGGGCCATTGCTGTGGCACTCTCGCGTACACCTTTAAGTAAATAAATTGAAAGATATAAGAATTTCTTGCTATAATAAACTAACATTTTTAAAATATTTTTTGGCTAACACTCACAAATGAAAAGCTCACCTTAAGCCTCGCGAATTGTACATTATATATTTGGGTTTAAAATCTCAAAATAGTTATAAATATGTTATATATAATATAACAATGAATAGGTGTTATGTACCTGGCTGCACAGGGTACGCGGCGGGTTTCTCTGGCGGCGGCGGACGCACAGACTTCACTGGCGACGGAAACGGCTGATTCGCCAATTCTATACAATAATATAATATGTTTTATTACATTTGTTTGTCTTCATTTGTGTGTATTTTGTTTACAATGGGAAATAGTGTTACGTCACTTAATACAATAAATATATGACATCGATTTCTGGAATTTCGATACGGCCAACAGTTAGTATAAGATTGAAACTAGTGCATCACAGACCGTTTATTAAATACCTCATGGAAGGGAAAATATATTTTTTTATAAAATGGTTTTCTAATATTACTAGAAAAAGCCTCTTACTTCTCATTTGTAAAATGTCTACAGTAAAACACCTAGTTTGCCACTTCTAAACTATTGATATCTAATATCTAAGTATATTGTGGGTGCGAACTTATGAAATTATTGGATCTAGGCATTAAGTAAAATCTAAACACATATTTAAAAACGTAAAAACGTCGTAAAATAATTTTATTTACTTCGACTGTTTTATATTACAATAGCTCCCATATTGCAAAATTTCAATCGTAAATTAATTCAATAAGCATCTTTATGGTTTTCATTCCATTATAAGTACAAACATACCTATGACCCTCCGTATACAGAAGTAAAAGAAGTAGCAGCAGAGCAGTAACAAGAGTACCAGTATGCCGGCCATCGCCACGTAGTACGCGGTCTGTGACGGCGGCCGCGCGCCCCGTACCGTGCCCATTGCACGCTGATGGCTGAAACATGGAACATTTTTTTTGTTTTATACAAGCTTTTCCTGTCTATAATGGTGGACAGAGAGAAAAAGAGAGAGCTTAGGTTAGTAGCTCTGTTTGTATCCAAGTTCAGACATTGCATATTGGGTGGCGTAAACCAACGCCGTGCTTAGGCTTCCTGAACAAGAAAATAAAACAAAATATTTGTTATTAAGATCGAACCTACAAGCATCGTGATTACACAACGGTCGGTCGTTGTGTCGATTTATTAAATTACGTGTCCTTGCATAAAATAATGTTTCGTAGGTACTAAAAAGAGGAAGTTTAGTCGACAATGACTAATGCCCAGTGAAAATATATGACTAATGCTGTTAATATTTGAATATTAGCAATTTCATTTACTTGAAAATTAAATAAAATATTGTTTGTTTACAAAGTATGTTACCATTTTCTCGACCACGACTCAACTTTAGCGTTATTTATTTTATTTCAAAAAGTTTTTTTGAATAATACGTAAA
>FAPY01040924.1:692-12679 GCA_900067975.1 Heliconius heurippa
CACCAAAGCGAAGAAATGGAAAATCAATCAATCAATATTTCACCTCCTCGAGTGGGGATCGAACCCACAACCGCCGCGTTACGGCGGCGGCGACGGCCTCTAAAGTACGAGTATTAGCTCTAGAATAACTAGTAAATATAATTTCAACTAAATTTTTATTTGAAATTAATATAACATAAAAATAAAATTACCTTATAATAAATGCTGCCGCAACGTTTCTCACTTTAGGGCACTTCAAGAGAGCTACCACAGTCAAGAGATTACCGAAAAGACCTACTACCATAATAATTCCAGTGACCACGGCAGCGAACGTTAGAAGTGTTGGTGAAAATCTGAAACAAATATGAGAAATATGTTAAAATATGAGAAATATCTATAGTTATAATAAATATGGTTTTCTCATTCACTCTTCAAAATTCGGCGGAAAGTGAGGACAGAGTGTCTTAACACTAATTACCCTATGCCTAAAAGAGCTATTTGTGGGATGCGTGTGGTACAGTGTGAAAGTGAATGAAAAGGGAAGAAAATTGTTATTGTTTTTTTTTGTAAACTTCAATATTTAACAACATTAAATAAGATTAACTCATCAAAACATTGCTTAGGGATATTTTCACGGTGAAAGTAAATTATATGGCTGGCATAATGCAGCTTTTACCAACCTTTTTTATCTACAAGCTTATAAGGCCATGAAAAACCCCATGTACATAAAAAATATAATAACCATAACATTCTGTATCATAAATAATCTCTGTTGTTTTTTTTTTCATATTTATTGTCTTTAATCTAAGTTGGTTAAATAATATTTTTGTAGATATGTAAATTAATTGCTGTTGAAGCAATACTGTTTTCGTTTTAGTAAATTGTGGATAATAGATAATAATAATTATGAGGATCTTATAAAAATAAGTTAATTTTCTATGCGGACTTCCATTTTTTTCTTAATCTTGTAAAAATTAAAAATGTAAATTATATGTGACTCGGACGATTTTCAAGAGGTGGAAATCCCGCTACGTTCAAAATTTTTATAAATAAAAAAAATTAATTAAAAATTAAATTATATCAGCTTCACGCTGTATCCCACTTACAGCAGGGTATGTAGAGAGAATCTAATGTTAAAACACTCCGTTCCCCTCAAATTTTATACGTTTTCGTAATAAGTATTTTTGTTTACTAAGTATGGAATTAAATTAAAAAAACAATAAAAATATATACATATTCCTTATAAAAATATTTTCCAAGTTTCTCTTATAACGTATGGCAAATTAAATTTAAAATAACTGCGAAAATATAACGAAATAACTGAAAATATTACACATATTGTCTTTTGTACGTCAAACTTGTATGTATGGGAGTTAAAATGGATGAAATTATTTTAGCTACTAATGGCTAAGTCTGCGAAACGATAAGATAACCGACATTGTTATGCAAAGTTTATTATAACAACAAATGTAAGTGGATCTCTTATTCGTTCTGGCTAGACGGGAACGAACGAAATTATAAATTTAAGAAAAATGAAATAGAATCCCAGAGAAGAGAAATATCTACAACTGTTATGAAACAGTACTTTTTAAATTTAAATTTTAAATGAATACGAAATACTAGAGCTTTTTGGAGAAAAATGAGAGAAGTTTGTCGTTGTGTTTTATTTTATGTTAAATATGGGATTTTAGAGTATTAAACTAGCAGGATTTTTTTGGTTTTTTTAGCGTTACGCTGTATCCCGCACTCAGCGGGGTAAGCATCTAGGGATCTAGTGTTAAGGCACTCCGTTCCCCCTTTTACACTGGATTCTAGAGGCATTCAGTATTAAATGGTGGGACTAGAAGCGCTTGGCCTAGACTCGAGTGGAAATAGAACTCACACTATGTGCCTCTGCGCTACGACTGGCTTCTAACACAAGTTTGTCGTTATATTTTATTATATATGAAATATGAAATTAGAGTATTAAACTAGCGGAATGTTTTTTGTAAAAATAATTATTTTATATACGAAGGCGTATTCTTACACAGTAATATAATACTTCATTCAAAATCTCCATTTAATTTGCATGTAAATTAAAATAAAGAAATTCGTATTTTATTGCGCTTTAACACGTACTTTTAAAACTTATCTTCATGAAAAGCCTATTAATCTCAAAGAAGGCTTTTATTTTCATAAAAAAATATTTCAGTATTTTTTTCGGTATGTTATTTCATATAGAGGGCTTGCCTACTTCTTTTCAATATTTTTAACGCTTCTTTTATTAAATCGTTGGATACACTTTTTTAGCTGCACTCTAATCCCGCACACAAAAGGGTAACCAGAGGGAACCTAGTGTTAAGAAACTCTGTTCGTCATATCCGAGTTCTGAAGGCACTGCGTGTTGACTGGCGAAACTTAACGTCGCGCTTTTACCTACTTCGATCCCAGAACGAAGAAATGAAAATATTAAATTTAAGTGGGAATCGAACTCGCGCCACGACTGCGGTAATATAAATCTATAATAATTTTCCATAAACTAACATTTGTTTTATATATGTAATTAGATGTTCCCAATTAGATGTGAAAAATAACGTAATACTTAACATTTAATTCGGGTGAAAAGAAAAAAAATAGTGATCCTTCTAACAAAAAGCAGTACATGCGTACAAAACCTACAATTTAACCTACCTACAATTTAATGAATACAAAATTTGAATTATAATTGAATTATTTGATTTTTCTTACTGTCAAATGAGACAATCGGTTAATAAAGACATACTCTCTCAATACCGAAAAAAAATATCAGAAAGAGCTTTTAAAACTTTTCTACAGACCGGATGCCTTTTGTGCTTGTTTTTTTTAATATTATTATTATATATATGGAAATGTTCAAGCGTACGTACTGTTCGTTGGCGTATTAAAAAGATTTGTAAGGAAAACCGGACATAAAACAATAAAGGATCAAATGTTCTTATTCAATTGAAAATATATGTCAGTGGAATTTAAAAAAACCAAAGACCTTTTTCTATAGGCGGTTTACAAAAAAAACATAGATTAAGTGGCTTGGTAATTTAGGTAGCGATATATCACTAGATATTTATTATATTTTGATAATTATTTTCATGGAGGCCAGTCGTGGCGCAGTGTGTTCGATTCCCATTAGGGGGAAATGAATTATTTTGTATCTTCATTTCTCTTTAGTTCTGGTAATGAGACAACTTGCGGCGTTTAGTTCTGCCACTTGACTTACAACGCTGGAAGCAATGTGTGTTGAGTGGCGGAATTCGGAAAATTTTGTGTCATGCAGGTTCTCTCTTCCTACCTGCTTTGTACGGGATACAGCGTGAAGCGTGAACTTTACATTTCCCGGCTCTTGTAGGCCTCTCCTATGAGTTACGGGACTCAATACGTCAGTAAGTTGAAAGTGGGACGCGGAGTCTCTTTGTGAGAATGACATAATATATTTTAAACAAAAACACATAAAACAGAGAAACTCCATGTTATTTATATTTATCATCACTTACTATTTGTAAAGGAAAACAAGAACACGAATTTGGTTAAATTATTATCAAATCTCAGCTTAAACGTTCATTTGTTTGTACTTACTTGGAAAGTTCACTTTGTTGAACGTTGGAATTTATATCCTCTGTGTAGTTAAAGATATCTGAATCAGCCATTTTGAATATCTGAAACAACAAAACGATTGTTTTATTATCTGTTGAGTTGAAATGCTTATATTTTCTATTTAATATTATTTAAGCATTTTATCAGCTTCACGCTGTACCCGCACACAGCAGGATAGGCAGAGGGAACTTAGTGTTAGAACACTCCGTTCTCCGTATTCGCCTTTGACCAAAAACTTAATATCGTTTCGAAAAGCTAAAATAGTTAATAGGTAGTATATTTTTGAAATTTTATATCCGCGAAAAGCCATAATATATCGCTAGTATTTTGATAAGTTTAAGGATCTAAAATATAGAGTAGTATATAAACTACGAAGGGTTCCGTAATATTTTACATAAATTACTTTATACGATCGCATCTGCTGGTTACATCATCTGAGGTTACCAGGCCAATTTGTCCTAACCTCCACAATTAGGATCAAGATGGCACTCAACGCGGAACGGCTATTTAACAAGATCTTAATATAATATTCTTTTTTGTTATTCTCTTTTTAAAACATAAGGTAAAGCTTTAGTGTCTATTTACTCTTTCTGATATAATATTATCTTCATCTATTTAAATTTTCTTTTAATTTATTTGTAAATGAAAAAGAGTAAACGGATAAATTATTCCATCTTTAATAAGAATAGTTAGGAACACCGAGACATCTTTTTAAAACCTTCCTGAATTAATGTGTTTTTTTGTTGTATATAACAATATTACCAAAAAACCCTGAAAAAATATATCCCATGTTGAATCTAAAAATAGGTAACTCTATGGAAAAGAACTTTAAAGTTCATTCTAATAGTTTTCATTGATATTTTGTTCATACTGTACGAATACAATTAACTAAGATGGACTAACGAAAATATTATTATTAATTATGTTATATACAGTACAGACAGACGTTTTACGATCAAATTCTACCCACATACATAACAAAAAAGACAATAAAACTACATATCTCTTTGTAATTCTTAATCATGCACTCATTGCTTTTAACTGTCCAGTTCCTTTCTGAGTAACGATGCATCGAAATTAGGATTAGACCAAATATCCTCTTTATATGCTGTAGTGAGAGGAAACGAGTCAAAATTTGGCAGGATGCCTGTATATGGACAGAGTATCCTGGGTATATTGGCCTTAGTAGCTTTGCAGTAAATAAATAAGTGATTCGGAATTCTAAATACCACTTTAAGTGCTCTATGAGTGGCTAGTTTTAGTGTTAGTGGTCTCTTCATGCTTTTATGAAACGAAAAGTCTTAAATTTTGCGTGCTAATATATTTTAATTGTATAAAATAAATAATAATGTAATTGATATGTATCATAAGAACATTAGATATTATAATAATAAGGTAAAAAAAGGGTACAGACTAAATGTCTGTAGTGGTATTTAACAATTTTTTTTTTAAATTGTATCTTTTTAATGTTATTTTAATATTACATTACTATACTACTACTACGAGAATTGGGGAAGGCCTATGTCCAGCAGCGGACAAAAGATGGCTGTTGATGATGATGATGATGATGTCATTACTGGCAGAAATTAATTTCAAGAGTTACAAATGAAAACGCTACACGCGATATTTGCTCATATATATGATAATTTAGGTTTATTATATCTAAAATACCTTCTGTGGGAACAATAACAATGTTGCAATCATTTCAATTTTTTTTTATAAAAGTAAGCTAATTTATTACCTAAATACACTTATTTATATGCAAAAGTATTATTATAGGTAAAAAATATAATGAAAGTTCATCATACAATAAGAAGTAGATATACTTAATAGTATTCAGAATGATATTATATTTTTCTTGGTTTCTTTTAGTTAAGTAGTTTTCTTAACACTTAAAATCAATTTGAAGGTACATCTTTTTTTTTCCGGTTAACATTGATAGCATATAGTCAAATTCATGACATTAATGAAAACTGCATAATATACACTGTGGTTTCTAGAATCACTTTTTAAAAACAAAACATGGTTATAATAATGAAAATTAATATCTACCTATACTTTTATACTATACTAATATTTGAAGCTAAAGTGTTTATTTAGTATACCATGCAAACCTCAGGAACTACTGATTCGAAATTAACATTCATCGGGGAAGCCTATCCCGTTAAATGCTTCGACGTAGCCCGCAGTAACTGCGGTCAGAGTTGCCTCGGCTCACATGTCATACACCATGTTATATCCATTTCTCGTGGTAATATCTATTACGGGGATTTAGGTAAAAAATACTAATTAATTAATATAAAAAAACATCTAGCACGTTAACAAAATTAATTAAATAATTATAAAAATCCACCAAAATAATTTTATAAAGATGCTTCACGCTGTATCCCGCACACAGCAGGGTAGGCAGAGGGAACCTAGTGTTACTCCGATCTCCATTTTCCGCGAAACTCAACGCTGTGCTTTGTCTCGACAACAGAATGAAGAAATGTAAATAAAAATTTAAATAAATATTTAAGTGGGGATCGAATGCATAACCAGTCGCTTTTACAGTCACAACCCTCCGCCAATAATCGGCTAGCCTCTATAAAAATAAATAAAAAAATAACTACAACTTAAATCACCAAAGTAATTTTAAAGAGAAGCTTTAAATAAAACATCATCCATCTTTAAAACCCAAATGGTAATTTCGTGTCCACTCCTCGCTCCGCACCACAGAGCCCACACAATACCCGTGTCAATGCACAGACGCTACAATAATAAGGTTACGTGAATTGAAACTCATTGGTTAGATTATATAATAGGCAGTTGACAAACTATCTAACAATCTAACGCGAGAATATCTGTGAATGATATTAATCTGATAGAGAATTTTATATAGGTTATGGGTTCGATTTCTTCTTCATTCAAATTAAAAAAAATAAATATTTACTATTTTTATTTCCTCGCGCAATTACCGAGGCAACACGTACTTGTTAATATTTGCTTTTATTCACATTTGCCTTTCTATATTTATAGAATTTTTAAGAATACAAATTATTAAGATTATTCGTTTACCATATAACGTCATGTCAATAGTAAAAAATAATACCTACTTATATGGTTTATTTTCATAAGAGGTACTATAGTACGATACATTAAACATTTTATACAACAAAGAGACAAACAGTTTAGTATACTACAATGGCAGAGCTTACAGAATAGCCTATTTAAAGATATATTTATTTATGACCTAATTCTAGATAGATTGAAAAAGGGTGCTAAATTTGTGAAATACAAGTATTGACAGCAATCGTGATTCGCTTTTTTGTTAAGTTAAATCACTCTCTCTTTTCAATGAGAGCATTAAGCTCTTTAGATCTCTCTGTAGGAGTGGTATTCAATATACAAAATAAATAAACCAGTTTTTATCTGCAATTGATCTACTGAAAGATTTGTATAAATGCTTACAATTGTTTTTCGTAAAATGCAATGGATTTTTTTTTTGATTTCATTAAAAAACCCATCAAGTGCGAATCGGGCTCATCTTTCAAGGGTTCCGTACCAATTGCAGGGTGGTTGGTCATCGGAAAGTAGAATTGAAAGTTGCTTTTATGAAATACCTCACTTTTTAAATTTTTCTCCTTTACTTATATTGTATGTACTCATTACAAGTCAGATTTCATAACGTTTTACACGGCATATTTCATATGAAATACACTAAAAACTATGCATAAAAGCTCGTTTTTTTTATTGCGTTGACTTAGCATATTGATTTAGTATTAGTTTTAGCTGCATAATCCTTCGTGATGTCGAGATAAATGATCTCGACAGACGGACGGGCCGACAACAGTAATCCTGGTTCCCTTATTTTTCAGGAATCCTAAAAACACATGTCTTTTGAAAAATTCATACAATGTTACTTTTTTTTATATTAAGCTGAAAGTCTAGTCAAACTCATTTTAAAACATATTCGATAATATCTACAGCACTATACGAAGTTTCAATGGAAAGAATTCCCAAAACATGCGCATTAAGGGCCATTTGATTTCAATGTATGCGAATACAAATAAATGAACTAAATAGAATCGTATAAAGGAAAACAACTATTACTATTCTGATGTCAAACGATATTCTAGTTTCGATTGAATATTATTAAATATTAGAATTTTTTATACAATTTTGCTACGTTTTTTTTTTTTTAATATCTTTATGCAAAGATTGGATAAGATTTTATGCCTGAGATAGGATGAAAAGAATGGTAAATATTGTTTTTACTTTTCTTTTTCTGTTATTTTATTAGTAAATTATTTTGTTATTCTCTTGCTGAGATAATATTTGTATTTTTTATTATATTTTCTATAAAATAATTTGTTTCATATAGATATTATATATATGTGTGTAATTTTAAAGTTAGGTTTGCTACAAAAGACTCGTACACTAAAAAGGAAAAAACAGCATCTCATTAGCGCTTCAAGTAAGCAAGAGTTTAAACAATAATAATTAGAACACTTAACGGTGCAAGTTGAATTTGAAATTTTGCATAGTACAATGGAATACAGTATTTAATATTTGATATTTCAGCTTATATCGAGCATAATTATTTTTCCGCATATCAGAGTAGGCAGAGAAAACTAGTTGAAAGTGTCAGGGCACTCCGTCCTCCAATTTCCGTCTTAATTTGAGACATGGCGTTTTGAGCGACGAAAATTAACGTTGCGATTCCAAAGTAAATGAAAATAATTCATTATACAGGGCGGAGATCTCACTGATACCAATGTAGTGCAAAATAATTAGTAAAAAAATAATGATGAAATAGAACAGTATTTATTTTCAAAACAATTTTTTTTTCAGGAAAGAGGTAACCTAGTGCGAAGACACTCCGTTACCCATTAATTTTCGAAACATTGCTTGTTAACTGGCGGAGCTTAACGTCGCGCGTTGCCTTGCGACCAGAACTTAAAAGTTCTTAGCTCTTTAGATTACACATTAGTAGCACGTTTAAACGAAATTAACTGTCCATAATAAAAATCCAAAAGTCTCAAAAGTATCGAACCACGAACAAAGTAAGTATTTCATATTGTAAGAATGTATTGTAGACATTTAACAAAAGATATTTATTGTTTTAAAATTCATTGTTCCAACATTACAAAAGGAAACCGCACCCAGGACCCAGTTTTAATATGGGACGTTAGACTCAGCTCTGATTACACGAGGAAGGCGGAAATAAAGTAATATCGAGATATTTTTTTTGTTGAAGATAAGAATATGAGATATCTAGTCTGTAAAATAAGATTTTGCAGTTATTTTAAATATAAATTAAATTATTTTTATTATTAGGAAATTTATTTAAACAATTGCTTTTTAATCTTTTATGTCGAAAATGATTGCTTTTAAGATTTAAATATTATTTTCCATTACAGAATGAGGAAGTTCCAATTCCAAACAATTCTTTCTTTTTCAAATAAAACAATTTAGCAACATAAATTTCTTTAATAAACAACGTTAAGGGTCACTGGAGGACACTTTCAAGTTAATGTTTGTTGTGATTTCCGTAATAAGAGCCAATATTTAAGCTAAACTTAGATATCGGAACGAATATAATTCCTTTTTTTCCTACGTATAGAAGGGAAAGTTTCCTTATGTTGTGTAATTAAATAGTGCCTAGAGACCAGTCGTGGTGCGTGGGTCGGCGTTAAGTTCCGCCACTCCAGCATTCACGCAATGCCTAATTCTAAATACGGTAAAAAATGAAAAATCGAGAGTCTTTATATTCTGATTTTTAAATAATACCTAATTTTGGTGTATAATTTTTTTATCATCATATCGTATCATCCAGCATATATAGAGATAGAAGGAGAGGGAGAGAAGGGAGAGAGAAGAGATTGAGGAAAAACGAAAATTCGAACTATTTTAGCACTGTTGTATTTTATATCACTAAAAGAATTAACTAGTAACCTATACTTAAAGAAACGAATCTTATTTAGAATTATTGTATAAGACAGATTTACTCTGTTACTCCTTAATAATAAACTATCGCTGAGTGCAGTACGCTCTCCAACGGCGAATAAAACTATTTATAGAGGAACTAAAGTGCAGGATGTAGAGTTATTTGTTTCAACCATCTTCTTTTTAATAAAAGAAATAAAAAAGAAGCAAAAATATACCTATATGGACATTCCACATGTTTGTTCGTCTTTCACGCAAAAACTACTGAACGGGTTTAAATGAAACTTTACATTATGTATGTTGTGGCTTCGATTCCCACTCGAGAAAATGAAAATTAAATTAATTATTCTCATCTTCATTTTGGTGTGAGGCAAAGCGCGCCGTTGAGTTAAGCTGCTAAATACGTAATGCCTCCAGAATTCGGCGGGAAATGGGAAACGGGAGGTTTAACACTAGGTTCCCTTTGCCTACTCTGATAAAAAAAATAGTGCATAGGCTATATCTTATTTATGTAAAGGATTTGTAAAATTTATCTATGATATTAATAATAACTATGAAGTTCCTAGTAAGTAGCTAGAAGTCTATAATTTTGTTGCTCATCTATAAAACTGGTTAGGTTTATATAAATTAAAAAGCGGTCATCGTCCTTAATTATAAGGAAAATTGATATTACAAACATCTAGTTCTACAATTTAGTGGAAACTGAAACCTGAAATACAGATTGAATATTCTAATATCAAAATTAATAGCTTTTTTTATAGGATAATGATAATTAATTTATTATATCGATAGTATGTCCGTTTTACGCTTAGAGCCTGACGTGGCAAATAGGAAAGAGCGTGGCTGTAAGCGCGATGGTTGTAGATTCGATCCCCACTCGAAAGAATGATAATTATTTTGATTATATTCATTTTCCTGCTCTGATAGAGCAACCTGTGTTAGAAATTAAAATATACCAAAACGAGTCCACAAATTCGAAAAATAAACCACAAATTTTCTAGTTTCCTTTGGAATTTTGGGAAAACCTTTCTTCATACACGTTCCAAGAAAATTATATACCAAATTGCGGCTTTCTACGCCCAGAAATTACGTCTGTACGTCGCCTGTCATTCACCGAGTAAGCAACGAGAGAATTTAGAGGTACATATACGGAAAATACACGAATATTCCCGAATTTAAATTGAACACACAACCAAGTCATGTACATTTCTACCAATTTCATTAGAGGCGTTCGGCCATGGCGTCGTTTTAATTACTAAAATTTTGTAAAGATCTTTACTAGAAAAATATTTCTGTGGCATAAAGTATAGATCTATAGTATATTATATTTTTTTCATCTTCACGCTGTATCCTGAGAATATCAGGTTAGGCAGAGAGAATCTAGTGTTAAGACACCGTTTCCTACTTTCGCCCGAATTTTTGAGGCATTCCTTGTGGAGTAGCAGATCTCAACGCCGAGCTTTTGTGATGTTTTGAAATGTTTCATTTTCTCGTGTAGGAATCGAACTTACGACCATCGCGTTTCCCAAACACACACTCGTGTTACTGCGCTACTACGGCCTCATATCTTTTTAAATTAACCATTATTCTTTTTTGGTAAGGCATGTACGAATTCCTTGTTTGCCAATTAAATTAGAGAAACACACAAACGTCATTATTGTTACTCCTACGGTACGATCCTTATAAAAATGCTCAAATCTTTTAAATTTAACATCGTGAGACATAACTTAAACAATAAGCACACGATATGCTATCTTATATTATCATCCATATATGTATGTACGAAATAAAAATCAGATTTACGTTGTTAGTTAATTTTAAATCTAGTGTTAAAACACTCCATTCCCCACTTTCTGCCGACTTTTTTTGTGGGTAGGAATAAAAATGGGGATCGGTGGTGGTGGGGATCGAACCCACGACCGTCGCGTTACATTCACATCTTTGTGTCAACACGACTGGCCTCAATGGCCCTAAAGAATAGGTACCTATAGAAAACTTTAATCTTCTTAACGTTCGTTGCGTGGGCGTCTACAGTCTACAATTCAAATAGCCTGATTCATATCCTACTAAGAGACGGGAGCGATGCACCGACAATTAACTAATTTAACACGACAACGTTAAGTGTTTAAGCATTGACTTTAATAAAAGGGGAAACGCCTACGATAAAGAGTTATATATTTTTTTGAATTATAGTTGTTATTATCGAAAAAATTCGGCAGAAAATGGGGATCGGTGTCTCTTAACATTAATTCCCTTAAATTATTTGAATTTCATTAAATATTGTGCCATATTGTCAGGAGGGCCAACAATCGATGGGGAAGAAAGGTCCTCGAATAGCGACCCCGTCTCGGCAAAAGGAGCACAGGCCGCCCACCAACCAGGTGGATCGACGACCTTAAGAAGACGACGGAATCCGCTGGATTTAAAGGGCGCAGGACCGGACGGAGTGGAGAGAATTAGGGGAGGCCTATGTC
>FAPY01041060.1:0-10601 GCA_900067975.1 Heliconius heurippa
GCAGTGCTAAGTTTATTTTCTTTTTAGAATGAATATCATG
Organism: Heliconius heurippa; assembly: GCA_900067975.1. Lineage (NCBI taxonomy): Eukaryota > Metazoa > Arthropoda > Insecta > Lepidoptera > Nymphalidae > Heliconius > Heliconius heurippa. The sequence goes on from FAPY01041060.1 coordinate 41, forward strand.
AATTTTAAAATGTACAGTTTTAATTTTGTGTTTACGCCACTTGATACTAACTTGTTATACATATATCGCTCTTGTTATATCAATCTTCGAGTTAATATTAAAATGATAGATTACATTTTCAGTAACAGCATGTGATTTTGGGTTGCAATTTCAAACGTCCTAGCTAATGATTGTTTTTATTCAATATTTATTAGATTACAAAAGAATAAGTCGAATATGGTGGACCAAAAAAAAGTTTATTGGTAATTACATTTGACGCCATCTTTGATCAACTGTTATGGCGTCCTCAGTTGAAAAGAAAACTATTTATGTTCACGTCACCTATTTGACACGTACACTTATATATTAATAATATATATATTCATATAATATAATATATGTATATATTATACGACTAGTAAATTCATTTGAGATAGATTACGAAATCTTATTGATCGATCTTGTTTCAGTTAATTTTGTCAATTATTAGCAGGGATGTTACGGATGTGACATTTCGGATGCGGATATGAATATAAGAACACTATATCCGTTACGAATATATTATTATTTTGTTAGGTTCAAATAATTTCGATTATGAATATTACATTTTCGAGACATTTAATTTTAACAAGTTTTGTTAAATAATAATTTTGACAACTAATTCATAATTTTTTTTTAGAATCAACAAACTCATAATAAATCAAATTTAGACTCCCATATCCGATATAATATTTGACCAAATACTTATCGGATTCGGCCACGGCTACGGATAGTTGTTTGTTAATATCCGATAGTTTCGATAACGGTTACGTTCCATAACATCCCTGATTATTAGCTTTCGTTTTGATTGAACTCAGTCAATTGTATTGTACGTAAATATAAAACATCGGTCAATTCACGCGAAAATGTTGCTTGTTTGCTCATACGTTTGTTTTATTTATCATTTTACTCATTTAAATGCTCAATGTTACGGTCATGATATTAGATTAAACTTCGCTTTGGAATCTTTAATTTATTATTTCTCTCTATTTATAATTTTATTATTCGATCTTTCCATAAATTAACACTAAAGTTTACTAATGCCACTTGTATTTCAATAAGATTATATATAGATCCACGAGCCACGAACTATCGTCATCACAAACATTGTTAGTGCGAAACCGTGAGATTTTGTAAATGGCGACCGTTGAAAATGTTATTGTTACCAGTAGTTTAAGCATCGATTGTTTATAATAATTACTGTCGGTTAATATCGAATGTTATTAATCGTTTTTTTCTCGAGAGGAGGTAATAATATCTTGTGTTAATCGAAACTGTTAATATCGGAGGACATTGTAAAAATGCATTCCATTATTCTGAGTTTTTGCTTAGCACTGTTCATTGATGCACTCTGCGTGAATTTTATAATTTATAATTTCTAAATGAATTATACACAAAATCGTGTTTGTTATGTTTAAAATCGAGTTATTTACCACTTTTTTATACGGATACGAGGGAAAGCCGCTTAATATTTTAATATTCACAATCATTGTGTCTCCATTTAGTATAATTTGTTTGTGTTAAATCGTATATATATTGTATCTGTTTATATTATAGTGCATCAATTATGTTACAGTGTACAGACAACTCTAAAATGAACTTAATATATGTAAATATAAAAATGATAATCCTGTCACAAAGGGGCGCTATAAAATGTCACCCGTCGCCCGATTGTTACCCAATAAGTTATCAGATGGCCCGACAGATTTGTATTTTGTCATGTTTATATACAGATATGTCTCGATGAAATATCATAGTCCATTGTACAGTATAGGCGATACTTAGTGTAGTGAGGTCACTTACGTTTTCTTAAACCCTAGTTAGTGATATATTAGTAATACTAATTCCCAAATGTATATTAGCGGCGGGCGCGTGGCGGGACGTCGCGCTCGCGACTGTGTTGTTGGTTGTGTTGACCCCATTGCTAATCGTAACAATGAATTTTGGCCTATTTTAATTTATATATTTTTTTGTATTTTATTGTATCGTATCGTATTTTATCGTCACCGTCACGCGCCCGACCGCACCTTATACTTAACGTAGCTGATATTATAGCGGCTTAAGGCGGGCGTTACGTGAAGATCATTACGTTACATAATTATTTTAGATGTAAATGTTTGAGTTTGCGTATTCTGAACGAACGTTAAATTGTAAATTTGCTGTACAGTAAAAGGAATATGGCCGCCGTCGCGCCCGCGCCCGACGGCGTCTCGCAAGACTGTCGAATTACCGAACAACTTAAATACTGTGTATTGTCTCGATGTAAATAAAGTACGAATTAGACGTTTAGGCGCGTTAAGGGACGTAGTGTTTTTATTTTTTATGAATCGCTATATTAATATATGATATATGTATATGAGGCGGGAGGCGGGGCCCGGGCTCGGCGGCGGCCGCAACTATGCTGCGATATTTTGTGCCCCTCGAAATATCAGTGCATTATATATGAGTATATGAGTCAAGATGTATAGACGATGCGGTAGTGTTATTGTGTATACAAGTGTTTATACAAGCTCGAGTCAGGCGATACTTGCCAGCCGGTTCGAGCGAACGACGACTAGCTATGAATCCTGACATCGGCTCACGTTAATTAGCTTTTAAATATTTCATCAAAATATAAAATACACAAAAAAAAATGGATAAATTCTCGACCAAGTGCTGGTTGTTTTTTAAATTATTAAAATGTAAAAAAAATTAGATTATAAACAAAGTATAGGTACAATTTATGAATTATACTTTTCTTTTCGGCATTTCGTGTAACAGTGGAAGGGACTTAGCTTATTTGCTACTCAGAAATCGACTATATTGTATAGTAATGTTGTTTTAAGTTCGAGCATTCTCTCGTACACTCGTCGAAGCGACGAATGTGTTGAATGTTCCTTTTGTGATTTCTTTTTGCTCACGTCCTCTTCCATTGCTTTATTTTTTTTTGTTTCGCCAACTGTCTAATTGTATAATATGATTTTGTTAAGGCAGGGTAATGCAGAAATGAGAAGAGGTACTTTTTTATTTTAAAATAGATTGAGAATTTGTTTGAATGTTCCAATTGAGTTGATTTAATCCATTCAATGGAATTGTTATGAAAGGCGCAAGAGTTTGTTGTTTTTTTTTTTTATTAAATTAAGTCATTTTCGATTTCAATGATTAATGAGGCAGCGATTAGTTAATTACGATTGTCAAGTTACCACAAAAACAATAGTCAAGTCAAGGTTGGGCTCTCTTTGGCGCTTTGTTTGGATCATATCGTGCGTGACTTGTTTATTAGTCTGTCAAAAGTCAATTGTAGATCGCACGGTACATCCGCCGAAGAGAGATTGTGAAGTGTTGTTATAAAAGGTACCTATTCAAAATCTGGATGAACAGACTAACTTCCAGTCGGATAGTATTGCTGCAATCTGCATTTATGCCATCTTCATTTTAATTTTTGAATTATGGGATCAGTGCCAAAACTTTCTTCTTGTTTAGCTCAAAAAAGATATGCAATTGTTAGCATGCTTGACGAACAGATAAGTTAATTGTTTAGTTAGTCTGCCATTTTGTGAATATTTTGTTTTGATAGTAATATGTAAATCTTTTATAATATATTTGTTTACAATAAATAAATGACAACATTATAAATAAATGAAATTGTATTTTCCATTTAAACTGAAGAAAAAAATATAAAAAGAATAATATGCAATGATGTTGGATGTTTCATTTCCATTTCCTTAGGTTATTTTTGTACTTGTAAATGTATGAATATGTGTGTAATTATCTAACATTTTAAACAGCAACAGTTAGTATTTGATCTTGTTTTAGAAATTAAATTATTCAATTTTATTACTATAACACATTACTATTTAAGAACTTTTTTTTAATATCTTAAATATTGAGCAAAGTAGAAGAGAATAAAAAAAATACACATAGGTAAAAAATTATAATTAAATTACATAATGAAAGTCTGAGTCATATGTTATATCTAAACACACTAACAATGATGCCGTCGCGGCAGCTGCAACAGCATCTGTAACCGTGACGGCTGTGTGTTTGATTCCATTTCACCGCCACTAAACATGCGATGTGTCAAAACAATGTCTCAAAAATTGAGGTACAAAGTGTCGAAACACTAGGTTCTCTCTGTCTACACTTATATGCCGTAACTAAAAAAAAAATATGAATTTGATTAAGTTATTGTGAACTGAAGATTTAGATACTTTTTTTCTAACTTGAAGTTAATACTGTAGCCGTACTGCCAATTCCAGCGACATCGGGTGGGTAGGGAAGAGGGTACTCTGTCTCTAAAAATTTGCAAGTACTGTGGCTGCTTGTAAGGGTGCTGACGGACGACGACGAGTAACCTCGGCTTGTGGCCGTCGAACGGACTGGGAATAAACTAGAGTTTAAGAAGCTGCTACAAATACACTCTTAATACAAACATATGTACATAGCTTCACGCTTTATCTCTAGGGGGGTAGTTAGAGAAAACGGAGTGCCACTCTTATGGCAACATTTTCTATCATTCTGATATAAATTATTGTTCATATCTGTTTGAAACTAATGACACTCTCTCTCTCTGTTTTAAAAACTTTAATATTAACTTAACTTTAATTTATACAAGTCAAAAACCAGCAATTATAATTATATTTAAAGAAAAGTAAAATATTTTAAATGTATACCATTAAGGAGTAAACATAAAAGTAGTGTTATATAATTTTATATTTGTGAGTTTCAAAGAACTGAATTTACCTATAATTATAAGGGTTTCGTATACTCTGTAGCAACTCTGCTCCGTAGGTTCTCTAGTATATGTGTATTATCTATGGTAGGTTCATTCTCGATGGTATGAGCAAATGTCAGTTTTTTTTATTTTCATAGACATTTTCCAATCTTCTCGTTTCGTTCAATGTCTATCTGCACAAAAATCTGGATTTCAGTAATTTTTTTCCAGCTTTTTACTGTGAGTCTTTATTAAAGTTTTTAAAAAACTGTGCATCATATCGACGTCAACATGATACATTTTAAAGACAATAAAAATAAATCCGCGTTAAGTACAAGATGGTTACAAATGACGAAACAAGAACAAATCATCGAAAAAAAGAAGATGGAAATCCAAGCAAAGTTAGAAGCGCAAAAACAGGCCGCAGCTCTTGCTGCTCAAGCGAAGTTGACGAAGTATGTATTTGTTGTTTATACCTTAAACAAGTACCAATATATTATGAAAAGTAAGATAGCTTGTAACTTTTCTACTAGAATTGTCATTGGTTAGTGAGGGATATTTTTTGATTACTTAAACTTTCAGTATATTTATTTATAACAATATGTATATTAAGCGAGATCTGTGAAATATGCAGTCTAATGCAAACTTGTTTATTAGTAAAACCTTAAACCTAAAATATATCTCACTGTTGTGTCAAACAAAATACACTTGTAAGTAAAACTTACTTTGTCACATTATACAGAGAATCACTGCTTCTGCAACATTTAATAATAATATATTGTGACATACACCACCAAACCATTAAATTTATTCATTTGTGCAGTGGGATAACAGGTCTCCCTAATTTAAACTATTTTCATTTCTCTGTTCTGGTACACAAAGTACAGCATTGAGTCTGTAAAATGTAAAATGTCTGCTATTTGTGGGATGCAGAAAAAAAGATTATCATTATGTTGCTATAACTTAATAAACAATATTCATTAGGAAATAAAAATCCAACACCAGTTAGTACTGTACAGTAAATATTAAATTTGGATGGACTTTTAGAATTATTAAGTAAATTAAGTACATAAAATAGTGCCGAACTTTTGTGTAATTATAAAGCTTAACTTTTTATATTTTCTTGCAAATAATTTCAGAAATGATTTTAACCATTGCCCCAGACGCTTAACATGGTTTTAATCCCCTGTCAGAAATTGGGAATGGAGTGTTTTAATACTAGGTTCCCTCTGCTACCCTGAGTACAGAGTGAAGCCAGACACCCCTAATTCCTATTAACTTATAAGCGCCTTATAATAATATTGTCTAATAATATCATTTATTGAGATATAATTGAAGATGATCCAGTTATGCAATTTAGATCCTAATCATATAATTTATATGGTTGACCACTTTTATTGTAAATAAGTAAAGAAGAAAGATAAGCTTTTTGTTTGTCACAAAAACATTTTGACAAATCTTAAAAATAAGTTTTTATTGTAATTATTTTTAATAGCATTATTTTATGAATTATGTACTGATCATACTTAATTTTTTTAAATTAGCCCTGCAACAAATGAAGAATCAGGGTCCTCTAATATTTTTTCAAATGATGGAAGTTTTATGAGTCAGTATAAAGCACTACTGGAGAAGCAAAATAAGGAGAAACAAGTTAAGGAGGCCAAAGAAAAGCAAGAACAAGAAGCAATTAAGAAAAATAAAAGTGAACATAAAGAGAAACCAGAGGCAAGTGTGAAGAAAGAAGAGCATGACAATGATGAAGCTTATCATCACAATGAGAGAAGATCAGAAAGAGGATCCAGGTAATGTTGTATTTACTAATATATTGCATGGCGTATGAGTCATACCATGAAGCTCTTCGAGCGCATGATCGACCTCAGGCTCCGCCGAGAGTGTACTGTCTCTGAGTCTCAATATGGCGCCATTTTCACCCTCAGAACTTTGATGGAGGCATACAGGGAAAAAAGGAGAGCTCTGCATGTGGCCTTTTTAGATCTGTAAAACAAACTACAACTATTGCGTTTACAGCTATACGTCACACCATGACAGTCCTATTAATACATTATAACTTATATTACTTTTGCAATTCATAATATATGTATAAAGATTGCAATTTTACATTACAGAGACCGACATCGCCGCTGGAACGACAGAGGACGTCATCGACCGCTTAGTCCCACGACTCCTGTGGTGGAGGATAGAAAGAAAAACCTGGATACTTCAAATATCCTTCCTCTTATGCAACTATCTGTTAGACATCCTGACGAACATTCCCCGCCTAGCTCCCATGCCAATCGGTGGGAATCTCACGATGGACCTATGAATGATGACTATGATCATGATGAACAAGATGATAATTCTCAAGACATTCAAAATGCTGACTCATCATCTTTGGGACAAAGTTCAATGAATTTTGGACCAATGGGTTGTGGGCCGGGTTTGATGGGTCCTGGTTCTATGGGGCCTGGCCCTATGGGAGCTGGACCTATGGGTCCCGGTCCGATGGGCTCTGGACCGATGGGCCCCGGCCCTAACATGGCAGGTCCGTGTCCACCAAATTCAGGCTCAATGATGGGACCTGGGCCCATGCCGCCTATGCCACCACCACCTTTTATGAATTCTAATTTCCCGATGCCCCCTAATTTCATGGGTCCAAATGGCTTATGTGGCCCAATGCCGCCCATATGCGGTCCTAATATGCGTGGACCGGGACCAAATGGCCCTATGCCACCATTCTTCCCACCGTTCTCCAATCAAATGCCAGGACCCAATGGTCCACCTAATGCCATGATGCCCTCAAATTCTGGAAACCAACCATTTCGGCCAAACGGCCCTAACTTTTGTCCACCGCCTTTTGGTCCAAATGGACCAAATTTCGGCCCCAACGGTCCAAATCCGCCTTTCATGGGACCTAATTCGATGTCAGATTGCAAATCATTAGATATACCACCTCCTGAGCCAATGAAGCTACAGAACATACCACCTCCCATGCCCATGCCATTGAATCACATCCCGAAACCCAAGGACATGGAGCCATGCAACATACCGGCACCACCAATATCAAATCAAGGTAAACATTTGTCATGTTTTTTAAAATTATATATCAATTGGTAGAAATAGTCAGATTGTTAATTGAAACTATTAAACTATTTTATTAAATTTTTTAAAGGTTTTTCGTGTTTTGAAGTCTAGTTTCTCTCTTAATTTATTTATATTATTTTTAAAAATTTATTAAGATTATTCCAATTTTAAATATTTCACTTAATAAATTTTGTATGTAAAGTTAATTGTGGAGTCTACTAATATCTACTCTATTTATATAATTGGAAAAAAAATACTATAAACTAGAAGATCTTATAGAGATCTCGGTATAGTCTAACCCAGTATCAAATAATGTATTAAAATGAACTAATTAATACAACAAACTATAGGAGTGTTTATTATTATATATCAAACTAAATATAATAAATATATTAATTTGTAAAATTAGAGAATGGAGTATATCTGCCTAACCTGCTATATGCGGGATAAATGCGTGTAACTGGAAAAAACTAAATATGTTATAATACAACTTACTGAGTAAATGAATACAGTCAATAATATTATAATGAGGGACGGAATGGGTTATAATATGAAAATTGGTTAAATAGGTATAATATATAATTTGATTATACAGAGGGATAGAATGGGTTATAATAAAACAATCTGAGTAAATGAGTAGTCTGAGTCATTAATGTATTAAAAATGTTTAAATGGGTTATACTCGTAATATAGCGAATTGAGTAAATGGGTAATTTGGGTAATGGGTTATGGGGGTCCTAAAGACAATATGTATGACACGTGGTGTGCAGTTCTCTCTCCAGATGTGGCGAGTGCAGTGCGCCGCGCGGCTGTCGAGATAACGGCTAACGGCGACCAATGGGAACAAGCACTGAAAATACAAGACAATATGTGGTAAAACCACTCAGATTTGATGAACGAACTGAAACAAGGATACTGTATTCATTTTTATTATACATATATATATACAGTTATCTAGTTTTTGTAACTCTATTGGTTTTTATTATCATTAACATATAATAAATGTTGATAGTTGATAAAGCTTGTAACCAGTAGCGTTGCACAACTACTTTTCAGGTTTAATCAGTTAAACATAAAAATTTTAAATGTTTTCTATTGGCGTGTTTTTATTTAATAGCAATATGGTTTCAGGTTCCTTCATAATACCAACTCAAATGAATATAAGGCGTATCGGGAACTCGTGAATCAAATGCGGAGGGAGAAACAGTCTGAGATCAAACCAGAAGATAAATATGAACCTGAGTTCTCTTTGGAAGATGATGATAGTAATGATAATAGTAAACCTATAAAGGAGGAAATTAATGACAGGTAAAATAATTTCTTTTAATAGGCTACTTAAGTCATATCACATTAAATAAGTATTGTTTGTAGTATTTGGCTGAAAGCAATAAACTTGGCGAAGCCACAATTGTCAGTTTAAAATAACTCTCATAACAAAATCATAACATTCATAATTTCAGTTACAACATCTATACAAATCAAAATAACATAAAAAGAGAGTATACAAGTTCTCAAAGTGACGAGGATGAGAAAAGGGAACGTAGAAGGAGAAAGAAGTCCCGTTGGGGAGACACATCAGATGTGAAACCTACATTACCTAATATTATGCCAGGTATTCACATTTGTTTTATTTTTCTAACTAATAATTGTTTAATTTGCCACTATATACATTTAAAATAACTTTCAAAACAATGATGGTAATTTAACCTTATTAATAATTTCGAGCATATTTAGACAGCCCCTTAACTATAAGGAGATGTCAAAAAAGAAGGCTTGAGGAGACGGAACCAATTATACATATATCAAACTATAGGGATCGTTGAATTAAAAGATAAAATTATTTAAATTGCTTAAATTATTGATTCATACATAAAAATATATATTCACTGGAGTGCCTTTTAGACATAATTATGATGTAGTGGAAACTAACTTTCAGAAAAAAATCAAATTACAGGTGCAAGTTTATCTAAAATAGATGAAGAGGGGTTGAAATTAACAAATGTAAATCGTAATAACCACGCTTTGATGCAGTACGCCATGACAAACTACGGTACAACTAATTTAAGTGTGGAAGATTGGAAGAAATGCGAGAATAACTTTAAACTCAATTTATTGTATCAGGTATGATGGTGTTTTTTTCTTTAGTTTCAAGCTTTATTTCGCATTTGGCAAGATAAGCGGAGAGTACCTGGTGTCAAGATACTATTATTCACTTTCCGTCCGAATTAGTGATTAGATAAGGATTAGTGTTGAGTGGAAGATGGGGACATGAAAATACCTAACCCTCGAGCAGAGATCAAATTTATAACCATTGCATGTGCAGGCAGAAGCTGTACTGCTGCCCTATGTCCGTGACTATATGTAGCATGCAATCTCTATTACGTTATTTTTATATGTAATCTTATATTGTAAATCTTATAGTAAATTTATAAAACAATATCGTGACTTGGAAACCTTACAAGTATTTAAAATATTAAAATATGTATTAATGATATTGAATAAGATATTTGATGTCGTTATTTTTACACATGTTGAATGAAAGTAAATAATACTTTTTTATTTATAGGACATGTTAAAGAAGAGACAGGAAGTGGAGCGACTGGCCGCGGCCGGTAAACACAAATATGAATATGACAGCGATGAAGACACTGCGGATGGAACATGGGAACATAGGTATGTATATAATAAGTAAATATTTTTTTTTATTTCAAATCATTAAATTCATATATGATATAATGCAAATAAAGCAATTTACATGCAGATCAATAT
>FAPY01041100.1:0-13685 GCA_900067975.1 Heliconius heurippa
CGTCCGGGTCCGCTAGTATATAATAAATTCAATATTAATAAAATATTACAGGCATGGGGATTTCGTCACATAACATTTATTGATAATGGTAAAGTGTCATATTCTAATCCAACTAGACAAGTGCTATTCAACTATCAAGACTGTTTAAATGGTGGTAAGAAGAAGGCGGAAGCGGCAGCTGATAATCTAAAACTCATTTTGCCTACTGTTGTAAGTTGTTATTTTTATTCATTTTCTTATAAAAGTCTAGTTGTGGTTTAATTTATCTTTTTCTACCAAATTGACACCAAAGTGCAATAGTGTTGTTATTATTATTATTATTATTGATAAAATACTTTTTGTTCCAGCAAACTCAAGGTATCTCACTACACATTCCAATGCCTGGCCACCCGATTGGCGAATCTCTTAAAAACGAAACTATTGATAATATTAAATTGCTGACTGACCAAATAATGAATCATGACGTTATTTTCCTACTTCTGGATACACGAGAAGCAAGATGGCTGCCGACTTTAATAGCAGCGTATAACGGAAAGGTAATGTTAATGATTATTAATAATCATTACTTTAAATTTTATGTATAACAATCACAAGGTTGCCTCAGTGGAACAACGTTCAATTATTAGTGTGGTGGTTGTGGGTTCTATATCTATACAATATTTTTTTTTCTTTCAGATAGTCATAAATGCAGCATTAGGCTTTGACAGTTATTTAGTAATGAGACATGGAATGAAATCTGATTTTCAAGACATCTCAATAGATAGCACACAAGTGTCAGGGGAGCATCTTGGATGTTATTTCTGTAATGACGTCACTGCGCCTGGAAATGTAAGTATACTTTTTTCCAGTTCCACGCTGTATTCTGCACATAGCAGAGTAGGCAGAAGGAACCTGTGAACCTTCAGTTAAAGCACTCCGCTCCCCTTTTGCCATTTCTCGCCGAATTCTTGAAGCATTGCGCCATGACTGCCCTCATTAGTATACTGTTAATGTAATAAGTATTACTATTAGTTATAAGTAGCAAGATCGATTTTGTTAGTACACCATAGAAGTGTTAATCTGTATTTTGAAAGAAAAGAAAAACACATTTTTGTTTGATTTTCTTTTTTTTACTAACTCTTTTCAACAATTAATTTTCGTTGTAGAAATATACATTATGTATATAGGAACATATTTACCTACATTATTATATTTTACTTTTGATTTTATTAAATATTTTAATTTTCCTCGCTCTGGTAACGAGGCAAAGCACAGCGCTGAGTTGCGCCTCTCAATATGCATTGCATTCAGGTTTCGGCAGAAAGGGGAGAACGGAGTGTTTTAATAGTAACCTAGTGTCTTAACACTAGTTTCTGAGATTTCCACTGCATCTCGCATATTGTAAGATCAGGCATAAGGAATATATTGCGTATGGAGTGGCGAAATTCAATGCGGCGCGATCTTTTGTTACCAAGCGAGAAAATGAAAATAATTTATTCCCCCAATTGGGAATCGAACTCACGATCGTCATGCTATTCCACTGTGCCAGGATTGTTGTATAATGTCTTTATATATAATTTCAGTCGCTCAGAGACCGTACATTAGACCAGCAGTGCACGGTCACTCGTCCCGGCGTCTCCGCCATCGCTGGTGCTTTAGCTGTGGAAATTCTTGTAGCTTTATTGCAACATCCTTTAAGGTATGAATAGTGTATATATATTAATAGTCATTGTAGTATACTTAATATTAAAAAAATCCACCTGCCCCCAAATATTAATGTGTTTTCTATTTTTTTTTCCATCCTTTGTATGAAACATTTAATTAATTATATATTTTAATCTGTTCTGTTCAGAGAAAGAGCGCCAGCTACGTTAAACCAAAAAGATGATGAGGATGAAACTCAAGACCAAGGAGTTCTAGGAGCTATACCACATTCAATAAGGGGATTCCTTCATTCATATCAAACAGTGCTACCAACATGCACCAAATTTAAACAATGCATCGCTTGTTCTAATATCGTTATTGATAAATATAAAGAGGAAAATATTGAGTTTTTATTAAAAGTTTTCAATAGTGGCAATTATTTGGAAAACATCACTGGACTTTCTGAATTGCAATTGGCAGCTGAAATGGTTGATGTGAGTCTAGTCTTTTAACTATTTAAATAAATTAAAATAGTTTGGAAGTTAGAAAAGTTAAGCAACAATTGCCAGAGGCTTAAATTGTGAAATTTTCTATTTTATGTTTACTATTTCCCCCATAGTGAGAATCGAATCCACAACAATAACACTGTAACAGATAGCTCTTTTATTGGGAGAATATTTGAAAAGCAATCATTTTATAATGAAAATATGTTATATAATTTTGTATGTACATTTATACTGTCACTTGGATTTCAACTAATTAATATTTTTTTACTTACAGATCCTGACATTGTCCGATGAGGAATAATAAGTTTATATTTATATTTAAATACTTTAATATGGCATTGGCACAAAATGATAATACACAACTATATAGCACTTTATACTATTTGCTTGTAGAATAATATTTCTATATTTTTATAATGTTATTCCACATTAAATATAGAAAAATATTTTTAAAAAACGTATAATTTTTTTTACGTAATAGCCGACGGACTTGGCCGACTTCCAAGAGGCGCGAGTTCAAATTCTGTTAAGAATTTCTTAAACGTTTTCTAAAAATAAAAGTTATATTCATAATCTAGAAAATGGCATTTATATTTGGGCTGATGAATTGTAATGCTAAGCATTAATAAAAATCACTTAATTAAAATAAATAGTTCAATATACCTAATGTTTTGTTGAAATGTTATTTCAATTTATTTTTTAATTCATAAACTTGCAGTGAGTTATGCTTTTTGTTCTCTGAGGAACTAAAACATTTTTTTTTAAAATATTTTCTCCGTATCCTGGATATATCACAGTATGCTTTCTTACCAGAGCGTGGAAATGAAAATATTTGCACCAAATAGGAATTGGAACCAGCTGAAAACACCTACCTGATTCACAGTCAAATGCTGTGCCGCTGTGCTATGAAGGCTTCATTCTGTTTTACGCTGTATCCTGCACACAGCAGGGTAGATAGAGGCAACTTTGTGGTAAGACACTCCATTCTTCACTTTCTGATGAATTCTGGAGGCATTGCTTGTTGAGTGGCGGAACTCAACGCCGCGCTCTAGCTCGAAACCAGAGCAAAAAAATGAAAATGTTAAATATTTCATATCCTCTGTCTGTCGCATTTACACTCATATTTTGTGCCCACTACTCGCCTAAAAAAGTATCGTCTTAGAATACGAGCCTCGTATATCTACAGCTGTAATAGTCTAGAAGGAAATAGCATTAGCGATTTGACAATAAAACATATTGTGTGTTACTCTACTGCATAACTAATTATATTAATCAATTAAAACATTAATGATGCATAGTCATTTGTATAGCAGGTAGTTGCCCCTTCGTGGGATGGAATATTTCTTTCACAGGTTTCGGTGGTTTAATCTTTCTGCCGTGTCTGCCATCCTTCCTCTGCCAGAGACCAGATCTTGGTCGGTTACCAAGCCACCTGTTCCTTTGTGGGGAACCTATTGGTGTGCTACCATGTTCTATGTTTGATAAGCGACCTGCAAATTGAAATTTAGTAAATATAATTTTTTTACACTGTATCCTTCATTAAGCAAGGTAGACAGATAGGGAAAAGGAAATAATTAATTCTCCCCGAGTGGGAATCGAACCAACGGCTGTCGCGTTTACAGGCGCTATTATAGTCTGTGTCCATAATTACCTCATGTTAAAATACTTTATACGCGCCTCGCCTTGTTAGGAGAGCGAGAAAATGAGAAATATTAATTTCCCCGAGTGGAATCAAATCTACAACCGTCTCGTTTATCTTCTCTCGTGTTAAAAATATTCAGATGTGTTAAAAAATATATATTTAAAAACGTACCAACGACGGCCATGCAGTGTTGATTAAAACTAAAAGGCCGTTTCGATGGCATCTGAACTATAACTCTATCATCCTGTTTTCTCAGTATAGTACCGTAAGTGCCTGCAGCATGAATATAAAGTCCACCTCTACCTGTAAAAATATATAAAGATATTTTTAAACTTATAAATTCAGCCAGATAAACAACAACCTAAATAAATCTTATGTTTTTAAAATGCACTAAATATAGCATATTATTAAGAAAACGTATAAAAAATTGAATGTAGCAGATTTGAACTCGCGCCTCTTGGAATCCATCCAAATTTCGCTACGTTTTCTTAATAAGTATTTTTGTGTTCTATGTGTGGAATGTTAAAAAAGCATATTAAATGGATGAGCAGTATTTAAGAAGACTAAATACAAACATATGGATTGTAAATTGAATTTCAACTCCATGAACGTGTACAATTCATAATCACTGCATTTGCAGTCACATAAACCCAAATTTATTAAATTTAATTAAAATATTACATGATAACTAAACATATTATGTAGTAAATGGGAAATAATGGCTCATTGTAAAAAGATTTTTTTAAAATTTCACTCTGTATCTTGCATATAGGAGGGTATTCGAGACATTACTCTTTCATTTCGCTAGCGTTGCATTTTGCGTTGCGTTGTGGAATTCAGCTCCACACTTTGACGTCCTTCCAGAGCAAAAAAAAATACGATTGAGAACCAAACACACAACCGTCGCGTTTACAGTCAGACGTTGTGCCATTGCACTACTGCATGATATTTTTTATAATTTAAATATAAAAATTATTCTCCAAATAAATCATTATATTCTTATAGCATTATTTAGTTTTTTATGACACTCAGCAGCAATGAAATCATTATAAAAGACAAGTTATTAAAGTCAAAACATTTACCTGGATCCTTCTCAATGCAATGCACAATAGTGCCAGCTGGTAGTGCTCCTAGTACATATGCATCTCCTTCATTCGCTCTCACTAAAATAATATTTCTTAATTAATAAGATTTTCGTTAGCTCCACATCTTGTCCCATATACAGAGAAAACTTAAGTGTTGAAAGGACTGCCTATCAAAATAACAACAACTCAGGAAACAGTTCTGCTGAGAAGAGCCGGCAGGAAACTCGACAGTTACTCTTTCAATGTCAATGATATAATTTAACTATTACATAAACTGGCAGCTATGTTATATAACATTAAATTTGTTTCAATAATTTCAATCTAGCTTCATGAATATAGGAATGAAATATAAAGACATGCAGAAATCAATCTATTGCTTTGTCTTGTCAAGGCAGGGCCATAAAATTAAATTATTATTTAGTTTTCATCAAAAATATCACTAAATAAAAATTCAGCTTCATGCTGTATCCTACATACAGCAGGGTAGGCAAAGGGAACCTAGAGTTAAGGCACTCCTTTCCCTATTTTCCGTCGAATTCTGGAGGCATTGCATGTGGGTAGCGGAAAAAATTTAATATTATGTGTATATAAATGTTCTTGGTGTCAATGCAGGACTTGTAACTGCTATTATTCATTATAACTGTGATTGTTTGTAATTATGACATAAGTAGCAGGAAAAATATAAACAAATATATCTAATAATTTAGAAAGTTTTTGATGCAGATTGAGCCACATGTCTGTATATTAGATATTAGATATAAAATATTAAAATGAAATAAATCAGCTTGTTAAGATCTTTTATAAATATACAAATCATAAGGTTCAAACCTGGTATCCTAGGTAGATGACGAGAACTTCTTATTATATCGCCAGCTTTCATATTCTCTGTTGCTAGAATATATTTTAATTTGTCACCCACCGCAACTAGTGCTACATTAGAAGTTCGACAACCGCATTCTAGTATCTGTAAGAATAATAAAAAAAAATATGTATAATAAAAAAAGTAACATTTTTTTAGTTTTTTAGGGAAATATCAAAGAGATATTTTAAATACAAAATTAAAATAATAATCTATTCATCAATCTGTTATTTATATAATAAATAAAAGTCCGCTATTCAATTTACGTTACTTAATTAATACATTTCAATTACCTGCATAACTTTTTCATCCTGTGGAGGACCCTCTGTTGGTCCATCTCTAATCCAGTCAATCCAGTGATATTTGTGCTTTATACCGCCACCAATACCCTTTGCAACGACTCTTCCTTAAATTAATGAAATGTATACGTATGTTTCGGGTATGTTTCGTGTAAAGTTAAAATTAAAATATAACCAATAATACCTTAGTACATTTAGATCTTACCTGAATCGGGATCTCGACCCGCTAAATTAGTAACTTCCAAAGGCTTAACAGTATACTTTTCTGGGAAATGTACTATTCTTCTATAACTAACGCCAAATCCAGGTTTAGGTTTTACCATAGTAGGTTTACTCGCATAGTTAACAGCAGAAACTTGTATTGCTCTTCTACCAACTACACTGGGAGTAACCGTTATGCTAAGTCCGGCGAAAAGCCTGTTTAGAGCCATTTCAATACTTTACACGAAGAATATAAAAATATCATTAGTGTGTTATATTTATAAATTATAACTCTAATTTACTGTAACCAAAACCTAACCTTTATATTGTGAACTACGAACAATATGTCAAATGTCAATATTTAATATTGACATTTTTATATATTATTTCGTCGAATTTTAAAAAAATGTTGAAAATACTAACAAAAATATATGTTACTTTTTATATAATATTATATTGTTATATACTTAATATATTAAGTCACAGTGGAATATGCATATAAAAATCATTAGGATGAATACGCATATTCTTTTGCCTAGGTAATAAATAAACAAAAAAGTTTAAAACGACCCCTAGCGGCAATTTTCTGATAAAAATACATCGTGAATGTGGCGTGTGTTGTTTGGAATATAGTGAGTCGTAAATAAAAATGTATTCAATGGACTGGTATATCTTGTAATAAGTGTGCTTTATATGTGTTAAAGCATTAATCCAGTTAAAGCCCTTCTGTGAATAAAAAGAACTGTAGTTAAGAAGTGGTTTCCTTTTGGTATTTTGTCATATGTTGCACGCCTGTCTTGGGGTCTTGATGAGGACAAAAAAATAATCACTAATTCCGATGCTTAATTGATAATGCAGTAAGTATTGTATATTTATTTCTATTCTAGGTGGTTTATTCCAAAGATATTTATACAATTCAAAGTGATCTAGCAGATTTATGCATTTATAATGAGCAGGTTACTGATGTTTCTGCTTATGCTGCGCTCCATAACGTAATCATTGCCGCCTGGAGAATTTAACAGCATACACAAGATATTTGTTTATTACTGTCATTAATATGCATTGTAATATATGTATTCTTTGTACAGTTTATTTAATGTATTTTTTGTTACAGAAATAGACACAACCAGTCTTCCGGCACGTTATTGCGCTTTCTCGTGACAATGCGGTGCCTTTTGTGAAAATACATACTCTGAAGTAGTTTTTTAAATTGAAATTGACCATAATGGTTGTTAGAGCTGGAAAGATATAATAGCAAAATGAGTCACAACCTGGCAGGTATGCCATCGTACAGGCTACCAGGGCCGGGATTAGGCCCTCCAGATTTTAAGCCACCGATGGATACACCAACACCTCCTGCACCAGCACCAAGTAACCCAAAAAAGAGAAGAAAAACTGCAAATACAAATAATGCCTTAACAACTCCTCAACCACCACCTACAGCTCAAGACTTACTGCCTCCACCTCTAACAGGATATGGAGATACAATTGTAGCATCAAACCCATTTGATGACTCACCTTCCACAGTGTCACACAATGGTCCCATGATGAGTCAAAATGGGCCTATGATGAGTCAAAATGGTCCCATGGGAATGATGGGACCTATGGGTCATAATATGGGTGGGCCTCCAATGAGACACATGAGTCCTCTAGCACCACACTCTATGAGCCCCATGAATCAACAAATGCCGCCCAGAGGTGGGATAAGTCCTATGGGTAATATGAGTCCTATGGGTCATATGGGTGGTATGTCTCCAATGGGTGGGCCAAATATGGGAATGAGTAATCATAATATGGGTCCAGGTATGGGCCCTACGTCCAGGTCAATGGGAAGTCCAATGAGCCCAATGAATTCTATGCCTATGGGTTCTCCAATGTCATCAGGGCCAATGGGAAGTCCAATGAATATGGGATCAATGGCTGGTAGTCATATGAGTAACAGTCCCATGGGACCACCTATGCACAGTCCACTTGGTAGTGGATCAATGAATGGCCCTATAAATGGACCAATGGGAGGTGGAGGTCCAGGTATGAATGTTCCACGCATGAATGGCCCTATGGGCGGTAGTTGTTCTAATGGCTCTATGGGTCCAAGTAGTTCAATAATGTCCCCCAGCCCAATGCAGAGTGGTGGAATGGGGCCTGGGCACTGTGGGCCTATGAGACATGGAAGTCCAATGGGCTCAGGAATGGGAAGTGGACCAATGGGAGGCAACGGGCCAATGACTTCTATGGGCCCAGGACCACCATACTCCGGCAATCATATGGGTCATGGATCAATGAGTATGGGTGGCAACAGTTCAATGGCAATGGGCCCTGGTCCAGGTAATATGGGAAATTGTGGACCTCTTGCTGGAATGAGTGGCATGGCATTAGGTGGCCCAGGGGGTCAAGGTGTAGGGCCTATGGGCCAAAATATGGGAATGTTTGGACCTAAGCCTATGCCAGTAAGTGCTGGAAAAATTTACCCTCCAGACCAACCAATGGTGTTCAATCCACAAAATCCAAATGCTCCACCCATATACCCCTGTGGAGTATGCCATAAAGAAGTTCATGATAATGATCAGGCTATATTGTGTGAGTCTGGTTGCAACTTTTGGTTCCATAGGTAAGAATGTTTTTATCATATATATTAAGTATTTGTTGTCAAAAAATTTAAACTTAAAAAAAGATTTCACATGGATATGATAATAATTTTAACTATTATTTATAACATTATTTATTTTTAACATATAAATACACCATTATTATATTTAGTTTTAAAATACATTGCAAATATTTTTTAATTTATTTTACATAGTAATTGATTGATTTAAACATTCATTGATATAAATATTTTTGTGGGTCCAATACCCACTTGGAGTAGTGAATTATTTTTATTTCCTTATTCTATTAACAAAAGAAAGCAGACTGAGTTCTGCCACTCAACACATGTCTACAATAAAATTTGTTGGTAAGAGAGTTATTACTCTCTTCTCGTGTCTTAATAATAGGTTTAGTGTGCCTACCCTTCTACATAAATGCAGGGTACAGAGTGACCCTTGAAAAAGTTGATTACATAATGTTATTTAAATTTAACACATGCTTATGATAATTCCAGAGGATGTACAGGGCTGACAGAGCCTGCCTTCCAGCTTTTAACAGCAGAGGTATATGCGGAATGGGTTTGTGACAAGTGCCTACATTCAAAAAACATACCACTTGTTAAGTTCAAACCGTAGCGATTCCCCAACGCTCTCCCTACGTGAGTCACTAATCTCATCACAAGTATTTATTACACTTCATTTGTATGGATTATTAATTTATTGGAATGCACGAAAGTCTAAGATGGATCTCATGGCTAGAATTTTAGTATTGTTATTCGGATGGAAAACATTATCAAAATTGATATAATTATGCAATTGAATTGAATTATAATTGCCCACAATTTGCTAGTCTGTTTTATTTATTAAATCAGTAAGGTATTTGAAATGTCACCTCTATAGTTTTGAGCCCCTTGTCGTAAAATTAAATATTTATGAATGTTAGTGATATTGGTTGTATAAAAACATCTTATATTAAATGATATAATGTTTTAGTTCCCATAATTGTTAAATTAAACAAAATGACTTAAAAATCCCATATTGAATTTCCTTTTTTTTATTTTACTATTGTCTAAAACAGTATTCCGATCAGAGATCAATATGAAGGAAATATTCTTGTTTTTTATTAATTAATTTGTGAAATGTTATCACAAAATAGTGCGCCTATTTGTGCTTAGGCATATCTATTGAAGCAATTTAATGTGATTTTTTCATTAGGAAACTAATAACGGCATAGTAGATACTAAATTTACTGTATGACATATAGCTGCCGAGATTAAAAAAATATTTAGTGTTCACTAAAAATAAAAATAAAAACATTAGTGACAGCTAGGTGTAATATAGTAAGAAAAAATGTAAAAAAAGCAATATGTTGGCCAATAATTTTATGGGCCTTTGTGTGTGTCGCTTTATTATCTGTGCATATTGTAAATATATAATAATTATTAAGTCTACACTTCCGCCTTATAATAAATGAGAAGTAGAAAAATATTTTCAATACAATTACAATTAAAATACCCAGTGTTTTTTGGTTATGGCGCAGCTTAGTTATAGATTTTTTCTTTACTTTACATCGTACAATAATAATATCAATGATTTTTGAAAAACAATTCCGTGATATAAATAAGGGCCTTTTACGAGACATGTCGGTACAGAATCTTGTAATACATAGAATATAGTGTATATTGTACATTTAAGAACAAAGTTGCAATGCTATTATTATTATATATAAATTATTTTAACATAGCCTAATGTTCGTTTCATAATTATTTTTAAACACCTTGTTCTTATAGAACGCGACTTTGTTCTAATTTGTATTATGAGAAATTAAAAAAAAACATTTTTAAATAAAAACTTTTTAAAGCGCACCATGTAACTTTTAACTTAAACAAAACTTAATTAGCTTATACAAAAGCCTTTTCTAGACGTGGTACTAATATGTTATCTTTATGTAAATAAACGTTATTTTCGCTGTATGGAAACTCTGGATTATATGAAATATGCTTTTTGTATTTTTTTTAAATGTCATTTAGGATCTGAAAGAAAATAATTCAGATATGTATATTTATTAAAATTATAAACAATTTGGGTAAATGTGACGTCATATAATCCAGTGTGTACTAATAACGTACTTATAATTTGGTGCCCATTGCAGTTATCTTTACATAAATGTAAATAATACGATGAATCCATACGCTTTGTTAAATATAAGAGAGTTAAAATGTGTTTGTCAATTTTTTAACTTTTGAAGATTTTTTATCTGTAATCATGTAATATAATATAAGGTATGTACATAATTATGTAGTTTTTTTAGTATAACATACTGAGATTATATGAAACTGAAGAGTGCTCCAGAATATTTGCGCGGTTGTGACTTAAACGAGTGTAATACGCAGCTATATTGTATATTATTCACTCGCCGCAAAATATTTTTAATGGAGTTTGTCAGTTTTAATTTGTATTAATAAATAAATTTGCAACGTGGAATCTAAATTCTAAAAATTTTTTTCACGTATATTAAATCCGAAAGCTTTTAAATTTGAATTTTAAAAAAAGTCACATTTATTTTTTTTAAATATTCATTGTGTTGTCCATTGTCTTAACATCTTGTGCCATTTCCCGTAATAGTGTTTAATTTTGAGTTATAGGGCAGCTTGTACACTTGCTTACCTTTTACAGAAAATAAGTTTTGGAACGCTCTCGGTTGTGATTATTATTATTTTTTTATTTTGATTCGTTACTTAAGATGGTATTTTTTAAAATAGTATTTATATTGATCATATTTTTTTTGTCACAGTATTTTCTTTTTGGATTGCACCTAAATTTTGTTTGCATTACGATTTTACGAAAACGCTACGGTTTGTTTTTTTTTCATTTAGTAATGCAAACATTTTTTTTGCTCTATATAATATATATTTATATATTTTATTTTATATTGTGACGTGTGAATTGAACCAAAACTTGTATAACATTTTATTAACATTTTTTGTATGTATAATAAGGAAATCTACGCAGCAAATTAGTGCCTAAGTCATTATATACAATTTTGATAACAACATTTATTTTAATTTTATAAATGTTTAAATGAGATTGTGGAAATAACGTATTTTATTTATTTTATGAATACCATGACATTTGTTAGTTACATGAATTGATAAAGCGCTTGTGGTGATAACGGCACAATGTATGCATCACACTGATTTGTATGGCCACATGTGAGTATTTGAAAATAACAATGTGTTAATGTTTATTTTGTAATAATAATTTTATATCATTTCCTATATTGATCCTTATTTTAACTTTTTTAATTTTAATTATAAATGTCACTTCTTTGAACTTCTTTGAACTAATTGTCTTCGATTTTCTTTGCATAATTAGTTCTTTTTCTAAGTTAATTCTAAATTTATTTGTTAACAACTAACTTAGAAAAAAACTGACTAGTTTAAGGAAATTAAAATTAACAACTTGAGATTTACTTGAGATTGTCATAGAACATTGTTGAAGAAACCATTTGTTTTAAATTTACCTAATCATTTCTTTTTATATTATATTGAAAATTATTTCCTATTTTATTTAACATTAATAGTTAGACATTGTAATTTTCATACAAAACAGTGGTCAAGCTTTATATGGTTGGTTCAAATCTGTTTGGAAAAATAAATGTAAATGTGGTCATATCTGTTGATATACTTATGTCACCATATTTTAATTTAACCATTTCCCTCCCCCCCTTCCATAATCATAGAGTTCATCGTTACTATTGTAATGATGAAATCAATGAAAATGTCTTAAAATATTAAGATTTTTTTTTAAAACTATATCGACAGATGTGACGAAAATAAAAAAAAAGAATAAAACAAGAAAACATAGTTTGCTGGATTGTTTTATGTGTAGTTAGTTGATTACGATAGCTTAGAGATTGGCAGAGGTGAGGTTTTTTTTTAATTAATTTTGTACATATATTTAACAACTCGACGAATATGAATAGAATAACCCTTGTACAGTTACTGAATAATTAGAAATTTATCGTCTAGGATACGCGGCCATGAATGTAATGTAATAAATATAATTTACGTGAGAACATCACAATTATTAAGCGGAGACTGCGTTTCGAAACCATTTATTTCGAATAATTTATATTTCCGGTGTCACACAGACTATGGATATAGTAGAAAAAAAAAACAATAATAATAAGCGAAATGATTTTACGAGAAATTTGATATTTTTGTATTCGTTTATTTTCTTTTATTATAAATGGACTGTACAGTTAGTTTATGGTGCCGGAAATATAGAAACGAATAGTCCCCTATATATTAATTATGTGCTACGTACACTGGGCCTCACGACATATACAAGTTATATAGAAGTAATATTATATTCCATAAGGCTGGCGTGGTGTAGCGGCTCAGTCCAGCTGTAAACGACAAGGTTGTGGGTTCGATTCCCTCTCGGGGGAATGATTTTTTTATATTTGCCTGCTCTGATAACAATACAGCGCGGCGTTAATTATTGCCACTCAAATGGCCCGGCCTCGAAAACTTTGCGGTGCGTGAGCATCGGAGTATCTTTGAAGTAGAGATTCTCTCTCTTTACCCGGCAATATGCGAGATACAGCGCGAAGCTAATATATATTTCTTATTCGACATTGTACACTCGTCTGGTCCACCGTACGCACACTACTGTTGTGAATGATAGCAAGTTGTATTTCAGATTTTATAAAGTCAAATAGAATTACATCAGTGGTCTTAAACTTGTGCATAGTTTATTTTGTATTATGTGAATAATAACAAGCAATAATAAAATTGTTATTGAGCATTTTTTTATTTTGTATAAACCCACTAGCTGCACCCAGATACGTTAATTAGTATTTGATTTATATTAAATTTAT